>JAVIAB010000059.1:55641602-55694102 GCA_032433765.1 Megaustenia siamemsis | reverse complement strand
CTACCTACCTATCTATCTACCTACCTACCTACCTATCTACCTACCTACCTACCTACCTACCTATCTATCTATATATATATATATATATACATATATATATATATATATATATATATATATATACCTATCGATCTATATATTCCCATTTCGAGCCGTATCTGGCCCATATGGCATAGACCCAGATACTCTTTCTCTTACCTAAATTTGTATTCTATAAGTTTTCAATCCTTCTAAAGATATTTTATCCAATCTAGCCATATGTCTCTGTTCTCTGCAAGCAACTCTATCTCATTGAGGGAGCCGATTCTTGCTGCTCTTGCCTCTCTGATCAATGTTCTTCTCAGTATCTCGAGAATTTTTCTGCCTTATGCTAAATGTGTAACTTGAGTTCTTGTCTTGCCGAATTTAAATAATTTCTTTGGGGTTCTATCTATCCATCTCTTTCTGTCTTTTTCATTTTGCTCTTTATCTGATTGTTTCGATGTAAACGCTTAAAAAGCTGCATTGTTAGTTTTCATCCTTAACAGATATCTAAGACACTTAATTCTTCTTGTTCAAACTTTCAGTTCCCCGTGGAGCATAGGTCTTCAACAAACACTTTCCAAGTCTTTCTGTTTCTTGCCATCTTTTTTGCCATGTCTTCCCCATTATCTTCATCTCTGCTTCTGTCTGTCTTCTCCAAGAATTTCTTGGTCTTCCTCTTTGTCTTTTCTCCTGGGGATTCCAAAAAAGGGACTGTTGTGTAATGCTCTCAGTTGGCTTCCGCAGTGTGTGTCCTATCCAGCGCCATCGTCTTCGCGGTATCTCTTTATCCACTGGTATTTGACCGGTACTTTTCCAAAATTTTATGTTAGTGATTTTGTCCTGCCATTTCCATCCTTTTATCCTGTGTTAGCATTCATTAATGAAAGTCTGTATCTTCATGATTGTCAATTTTTTTTATTCTCCATGTTTCATGTCCATATAATAGGGCCGACTTAACATTGGATTTGAACATTTTTAACTTTGTATTTAACCTATTTTCTTTGGACTTCTATATGTTTCCCAGTGCAACAAAATCCACTTAATTACTTCTTGTTTAATGAACTAAAAAAAAAATGTTGCGTCCAAATTTTTTTGTTTAAAGACTTTCATTTCCAGCTTGATCTCTTCTGGTTTGGTTGACAGCTGTTCCTATATCACAGGATGTAAACTGGAAACACTTAACATTTCTAATCATCACCATCATCAAATACCATGCCTTCTAGCCTAGGTGATCACTCCACAACTTTCGATCTCGACAGTTATTTATAATTACTGTTGTTGAGTTTCTGCCAAACCATTCACTTAAGCTGATTATCTTAACAGTTTTGAAACAAATATAATATTCTGGTCATGGAGAATGACATGTCGGAACGAAGCGCAAAGCTTCAACTACTTGGGCACAGTAATAACATTAGACAGAAGATGCAAAACTGCAAAATAAAGCAGAAGACTACAGGCCAAAAGTAAAATTTCAGAAAATGAATAACTTTTCCAAGTATATGTCAATAGAAGTGAGAAAGAGATTTTATCGGCGCTGTGTAAAGTCAGTCTTGGAGCCGTGATAGCTTAGTGGTTAGTGAAATGGACTACAAAGTACAAGAGGTAGGGTTCGATCCCAAACGACGGCTTCCGGTTTATCCAGCCTTTAATGGGTACCGGATTTTTTTTCTGGGAAAGTAAAGTGGCACGGCGTAATACGAACCACATTACCCCAAAATCATGTGCCGAAGGTCAGGAAAAATGTAGGTCACTAACACCATATTCCCTATACGCCACTTGGTGTGACGGGTCACTAGCACTATATTCCCTATACGCCACTTGGTGTGACGGGTCACTAGCACCATATTCCCTATACGCCACTTGGTGTGACGGGTCACTAGCACCATATTCCCTATACGCCACTTGGTGTGACGGGTCACTAGCACCATATTCCCTATACGCCACTTGGTGTGACGGGTCACTAGCACCATATTCCCCATACGCCACTTGGCGTGACGGGTCACTGACACTATATTCCCTATACGCCACTTGGCGTGACGGGTCACTGACACTATATTCCCTATACGCCACTTGGCGTGACCGGGGTACTTTACATTTTTATAGAGCCAGTCTTGGACAGCGGAAGTTCATCATGACAGTAGATAAACTTGAAACGAAAAGGTTATTGGCGAAAGAATTTCTCAGAAGAATGTTGAGAGTCCCTTGAACAGCTAGAAATACCAACGAGGAAATTCTCAAAGACCACAAAACGAGAGCGCCTAAAAAACATCAGAAAGAAGCAATCGACATTTTTTGGGCACATCATGAGGATATGAAAGTTTGAATACTTGGTTACAACTGGCAAAATACATGGAAAGAGAGATCACAGACGACAAAGAGAGAAGACACTAGATAGCTCTGTGTCGTGACACTGTAAACAGTGAACAGAAAAAGTGATACTTTAGACAGAGAATTGAGGAAGGACATGATCGTCTACGCCAACCGATATGGCACATCCTAATGATGACAACAACACAATGGCCCAGATGATAGGTAAAGGTAAAGTACGAGACTTGAACCGGCGTCTTAGCACGCGAGTATACACCCATATGTGCTCGGCCGCCTATCTAGAAATGTTCGGATATTTCTGTATAGTGTAGCCTCAAGCATCGAAACTCAGATGCGAAGCGACATTCCTCACCTTCCCAGGATAATATACCCTGGTACCCATTTCTGCCAACGGCTGGGTCGACCGTGGGGGTATTTTTTTTTTATTCCAACCACGAGTACAATTCACACTGCTCCCAGCGGGAATTGAACACGGGTTGTCCGAACGTCGGTAGTCCAGTCGGGTGGTTTTCCCAACTAGGCTACCGAGGCCCCGGCCCAGATGATATAATTATGGATGACCAGTCAGGGAGAAAAGCAACAAGTATGTCTGTTTTGCAACAATTAATAATTTAGAGAAGTATATAACAAAAAAGACAACAATAACACCAAGAAAACAATTTATTCGTATAAAACGACATTGTAGTATACAGAAAGTCATTATGGAAAACAAAGTAACAGAAATATATGAAAGAGGAAGACAAAGAAAACGATATAAGATGTCTACCAAACCACCTGAGCATGACTGAAGCAGGCGTGAACATAACACTCAGAATGAGGATAAACAGGATAACAGTTGCTATATGAGGATTGTTAAAACAAGATAACAAGAATATAGAAGTAGAAGCAGAAGGAGAAGAAGGAAAAGAAGAAAAAGAAGCAGAAGTAGAAGCGGTAGAAGTAGAAGGAGGATTATAAATATTAGAAGAAATTTTAAAATAAAAAGAGGAAATAGAATGAGCTGCAGGAAAAGATGAAGAGAGGGGTAGAAGGAGAAAGAGGAGGAGGATGTAGAGATGATGGGGAAGAAGAAGAAAAGAGGAGTAGAAAAAGAAGGATGAGGGGGAGGAGGAGGAGAAGTATACGAAGGAGGAGACGGAAAAAAGGAGGAGGAGAGTAAGAAGAAGAAAGAGGGAAGAAGATTAAGGGCAAGAAGAAAGAGGAGGAGACGGAGAAGGAGGAGGGGGAGAAGAAATATGAGGAGAAGAAGATGGACGAGGAGGTGGAGAAGATGAAGGACGTAGGGGAGAAGAAGAAAAAATAAAGAAACCGGAGAAGGGGAAAAGTAGCAGATAAGAAATGAGAAGGAGAAGAGGAAGAATGATTAGAAAGAGATGAAGGAGAAGAAACACAAGAAAAGGAGTAAAGGAATAAGAAGATGAAGTAGAAGAAGGCGGTGGTGATTAGAAAGAGAAGCAGACAAAAAAAGTAGAAGATGCAGAGGTTGTTCTTGTTATGTTCATTATCTTCACTGCATACCGGGCGAGTGGGAGCCGCCATAGCTCAGTGGTTAGTGGCAAACCGGGCGAGTGGGAGCCGCCATAGCTCAGTGGTTAGTGGCATACCGGGCGAGTGGGTGCCGCCATAGCTCAGTGGTTAGTGGCATACCGGGCGAGTGGGTGCCGCCATAGCTCAGTGGTTAGTGGCATACCGGGCGAGTGGGTGCCGCCATAGCTCAGTGGTTAGTGGCATACCGGGTGAGTGGGAGCCGCCATAGCTCAGTGGTTAGTGGCATACCGGGCGAGTGGGTGCCGCCATAGCTCAGTGGTTAGTGGCATACCGGGCGAGTGGGTGCCGCCATAGCTCAGTGGTTAGTGGCATACCGGGTGAGTGGGAGCCGCCATAGCTCAGTGGTTAGTGGCATACCGGGCGAGTGGGTGCCGCCATAGCTCAGTGGTTAGTGGCATACCGGGCGAGTGTGTGCCGCCATAGCTCAGTGGTTAGTGGCATACCGGGTGAGTGGGAGCCGCCATAGCTCAGTGGTTAGTGGCATACCGGGCGAGTGGGTGCCGCAATAGCTCAGTGGTTAGTGGCATACCGGGCGAGTGGGTGCCGCCATAGCTCAGTGGTTAGTGGCATACCGGGCGAGTGGGAGCCGCCATAGCTCAGTGGTTACTGGCATACCGGGTGAGTGGGAGCCGCCATAGCTCAGTGGTTAGTGGCATACCGGGCGAGTGGGATCCGCCATAGCTCAGGGGTTAGTGGCATACCGGGTGAGTGGGAGCCGCCATAGCTCAGGGGTTAGTGGCATACCGGGCGAGTGGGAGCCGCCATAGCTCAGTGGTTAGTGGCATACCGGGCGAGTGGGAGCCGCCATAGCTCAGGGGTTAGTGGCATACCGGGCGAGTGGGAGCCGCCATAGCTCAGGGGTTAGTGGCATACCGGGCGAGTGGGAGCCGCCATAGCTCAGGGGTTAGTGGCATACCGGGCGAGTGGGAGCCGCCATAGCTCAGGGGTTAGTGGCATACCGGGCGAGTGGGAGCCGCCATAGCTCAGTGGTTAGTGGCATACCGGGCGAGTGGGAGCCGCCATAGCTCAGGGGTTAGTGGCATACCGGGCGAGTGGGAGCCGCCATAGCTCAGGGGTTAGTGGCATACCGGGCGAGTGGGAGCCGCAATAGCTCAGGGGTTAGTGGCATACCGGGCGAGTGGGAGCCGCCATAGCTCAGTGGTTAGTGGCATACCGGGCGAGTGGGAGCCGCCATAGCTCAGTGGTTAGTGGCATACCGGGCGAGTGGGAGCCGCCATAGCTCAGTGGTTAGTGGCATACCGGGCGAGTGGGTGCCGCCATAGCTCAGTGGTTAGTGAACTGGTCTACAAAAGGACAAGAGATAGGGTTCGATCACAACCGACGGCTTCCGGGTTCACCCAGCCTTTAATGGGTACCGGATTTTTTGGGGGGAAGTAAACGGCACGGGCGTAATACGGGCCACGTTACCCCAAAAATCATGTGCCGAGGGTTTGTAAAATTTATGGTCACTAACACCAAATTCCCTATAAGCCACTTGGTGTGACGGGGGCACTTTACTTTTTTTTTATACCGGACGAGTCCTTAAGGGATATCTTCCTATCTCTCCCTTGAGAAATTCAGAGGAGAACCCTTCTGACCGACGTGTACGAACTCCGTACCACGGCCAGGTATCCACAATGTGGGTTGGTTTTTGCTTGTGATTAATCCCTGGACTGTGGGGCCACATTTACGGCCTCCTCTTTTCTATTTTAGCTGACAAGGGTTTTTAAACAAGGGCGAATGGAAACAAGAAACATGGAGAGCAACAAAATTGGCAATCATGAATATACAGACTTTCATTAATGGATGCTTACGATGAATAAAAGCGTGTAAATGGCAGGACAAAATCACTAACATAGAATTTTGGACTACCGACGTTCGGACAACCCGTGTTCGATTCCCGCTGGGAGCAATGTGAATTGTACTCGTGGTTGGAAAAAAATATATACCCCCCACGGTCGACCCAGCCGTTTGAAGAAATGGGTTCCAGGGTATTACCCTGGGAAGGTGAGGAATGTACCCTCGCATCTGAGTTTCGATGCTTGAGGCGACACTATACAGAAATATCCGAACATTTCTGGATAGGCGGCCGAGCACATATGGGTGGAAACTCGCGTGCTAAGACGCTGGTTGAAGTCTCCTACGTAACCTTTACGGAAATGTACCAGTCAAATGCCAGTGCATAAAAAGATACAGCGAAAACGATGGCGCTGGATAGGACACACACTGCGTAATTAAACTGAGAGTATTAAACAACAGGTCCTTTTTGGAATCCCCAGGCGAAAAGACAAAGAGGAAGATCAAGAAAATCTTGGATAAGACAGACGGAAGCAGAGATGATGCCTGGAGCCCACAATGCCTGGAGAATAAGCTCAGACCACAATCTTGTCGTGCTTTCTCCCTGCATCGAAGGTTGGCGACAATGGAGATTCATTTCACTCTGGCTCTTGTGGACGCTGTCTTAAATGAACCAAATTAGTAAATAACCATGCGTCCACTAACGCAGGGGGAGATCAACACCTTCTTTGACAAACTATCCAAATAGTAAATTACATGTTTCATCATATATTCGTATATATCTGGTAGAACTTTCAGTTTAAAATACTTAACACATAACATGACTTGTCAGCATCCCCTTACAGAAAAGACAATCTGCTGCCTTGCAGGAAGATTGGGGACAATCAAAGGCTAAGGAAAGCAAACCGGAATAAAATTCTGGCTGAAGTCGGATGCACTGGGCCACTGGCGCAGAACACAGTGCAACGTTTTAACAAGTAATCAATCAGACTGGATCTAATAGATTCTAATTATTATAAAAACTACCGCTGACCGGAAAGGCTTCAATAAACAGCTGAATATAATACACTGGAATGTGGAGGGCATATACCACAAAAAACAAGCTCTAACAATCAGACTAGCAGAGGAGGAGATAGACGTTGCCTGCATCCAGGAAACTCACCTTAATCCACAGCATAGATTTATGATCAGGGGCTACCAAACATTTAGACAAGACAGGGAAGGTCACAAGGGTGGAATTCTTATACTTATTAAAAATTCCATCCCAGCAAAACTGATAGATGTAGTCACAAACGAAGAGGTAGAGATCATTGGTACATACCTATACATTAACTCTGTTAGTATAAGGATATTTAATATATACTGTCCAAATGACAAATTACTGAAGCTGGAGTCAATGGAAATAACACCATCAAAGTGTCTGGTAGTAGGAGACTTTAACAGCCACTCTGAAAGATTGGGGTATAAGGAGTCCAGCCTCGGCCAAATACAGACGTGAAGTTATTATATAAGCAAGACTGAGCTGGATAGAGAAAACAGAGAGCATTAATCTAGACAAAAATGGTCATAAACTATGGAAACGTGCGAAAGCTCTGAGGGACAAAAACAACTGCCGACCTCCAATATCATTAACACACAATCAGAACGTCCTCACAGGCAAAAGGGCAGCACATCTACTGATAGAGACTTACAAAAACATTAGTAGAATAAACATTACAATAGACAAACAGAAAGCCGCAAGACGGGAAGACCAAGATGCAAAACACATGCCTTTAGCACCAGAAGAGCATCAGACGACCATCTTTACCCCAGCTGAATTAGATGTTGCCCTCAAAGGATTGAAGCTCAAAAGTTCCCCTGGTAAAGATGGAATCTCCAACGAAATGCTCCTAAATCTGGGACAGAAAGCCAAGAGCCAGCTTCTAAGGATAATAAATGCTAGCTGGAAGAGAGGTCATGTGCCTGCAATCTGGAAAGAAGCTATTATGGTGCTCATTCTCAAGCGTGAAAAAGACCCACTAGACCCAAGCAGCTATAGACCAATTAGCCTACTGAGCTGCCTGAGTAAAATCATGGAAAGGCTAGAAGACTTATGTGGCATTTGGAGACAAAACAACAAATCGTACCACAACAAAGTGGCTTCCGTCAGCACAGATCAACTGAAGACCTAGTCACCTACATCGCACAGGAAATAGAGGATGCTCTACAAGAAAAGAAATACGCACAGGCAGTGTGGGTCGACATGGAGAAGGCTTTTGATAGGGTTTGGGGAGAGGGTTTAAAGAACAAGCTTTTTAGACTTGGCATCCAGGGTCGTTTATACAATTTGGTCTCTCAATACCTTCAGGATAGAACGACCAGAGTACAAGTTCAAGGTCAACTAAGTAACAAGGTCTCTATCGAACAAGGTGTCCCACAAGGCGGAGTCTTGTCCCCAACACTCTTTTAATTTTCATAAATGACATCGTAATGGACATTCCATCCAGAATACACTCAGCAATATACGCAGATGATATGACGTTATGGGCTCGCGAGGAAAGTATGTCGGTGGCCGGACCGAGGATGCAAGATGCCCTAGGTGAATTTGAAAAATGAGCGAACACCTGGTGCTTACCAATCAACGAAAAAAAAAAAACTACATATATAATTTTCAGCCTATCAAAAAACACACTCTCTGCAAACTTGAAGATAAAAGACCATATACTCCCTATTGACCAAAACCCAACATATCTTGGCGTCATCATGAATCGCAGAATGACTTGGAAAAATCAGATAGACAGAGCAAGGAAAAAAGCCAGAAAACGTACAAATATTATGAAGAACTTGGCAGGAACCGATTGGGGGTGGGGGCAGACAGCAATGTTTTGAAAAGACTATACATAGGAAGAGTCAGACCATTTCTAGAGTATGGAGTCACAGCCTGGGCTATGGCTTCCAAATCACACCTTAGCAAAATTAACAGAACACAGAACCAAGCTGCCCGTATCATCACTGGTACTATGAAATCTACACCTATCAAGACTCTAGAAACAGTAACAGGTTTACATCTCTTAGATGACAGACGGGTCACTAAAGTATTGCAACAATCGGAGAAATATAGAAGGCTCCTTAGCCACCCCATGCATCAAAGAATAACTGGTTCCGGAATTGTTCGACTAACGAGGTGCAACTTCGCTGCAATTGCTAATATGAACTAACTACTGGAGACCCAGTACTTTCCCAAACAATATCGAAACCCTTGGGCCCATCTGATATGTCTCCTCATGGAAAGCATAAAATACCAGAACTTAAGGAAAATATAACAGGAATCATGAAAAAAGGCACTCAAACAGACATAGAAAGAAAACACGCAGCAGAAAAACACATACACGATACCTACCCACAGGACTCTTGGTCCCACATTTACACGGATGGCTCTGCTATAAATGCCACCAGAAGTGGAGGGGGAGGTGTGTTCTTGACGCTGAATAATCAGGACGAGATCACCAAGTCAATAGCTACTGGGAAATTCTCAAACAACTTTAAAGCAGAAACTGAGGCCCTCAGAGATGCTGCAACACTGGCTACTCAACACAAAAATAACATGCACAATAAATTGGTGATTCTGACTGATGCACTGTCAGTACTATCAGCTCTAAAAAGCCCCAAGAACAATGAACTAGATGACTTGAGAACAACCCTGGACCAACTATGCAATAACTTCCAGAGAGTAGTCATTCAGTGGATACCTTCACACTGTAATATACACGGGAACAAACGCACAGACAAATTAGCTAAAGAGGGAGGGAGATTACCACAAGAGAACCATCCGCTCAGTTATGATGAAGCCAAATCCATCCTCAAGGGTCAGTTCCATGGAAAATGGAAACGAGAACACCCAAAGCATAACGAGAGTGACGGATACCACCAACTATCAAGGAGGGATCAAGTCATCATACTTCGCCTACGCACTGGCCACAATAGAATGAGAAATCACATGTTCATCAAATTCAAAATATGTAAAACCAGCTTACGCCACTGTACACTGGACAATATGCCTACAAAACATGTTCTACAGGATTGCCCCCAGTACACAGACATGAGAAGAGCAATGTGGTCCACGCCTACCTCCCTGGAAGAGAAACTATATGGGGCAATCGATTCGCTTAAACAGACAGCTGACGTCATGAAAGAGTCTGGAATCCCATTCTTATTGAGTCTTGATCGCAGAGAGAGAGAGAGAGAGAGAGAGAGAGATATAGAAAGAGAGAGAGAGAGATTGCTTTATGAATGTAGGATAAGTATAACATAGTCCTGTATACACTCTGTCATATTGCTTTATGAATGCAGGATAAGTATCACTTAGTCCTGTATACACTCTGCTTAACTGCTCAAAGAAAGCATGATCGAAATCAAGTAACATTTTCCTTTACATTTGACGGCAAATACAAAATAGTACAGTGCACCTATGTAGCTGCCATGAGTGTAACGAAGCCGATTTTAGAGGCTTTCACCGTTGCTAAATTTGACAAAATTATTCACGGTTGCATGTGAGTGTTCTCTATAAAAAATAATGTGATAAAAAACAACGTGTTTTAACTGAAATTCGCTATTTCGTTGAACGATTACAAAAAACATGTCTTGAAAGCAACCGATAACTTGAGAACAAAAAGAGCACTTTCAAATCGAATGAAATATTTAATCAACTTTAATGCCAGTCGCAGCGTAAGTTAAAAACTATTTCAATGCGACTCCAGCTCTTCATTTAAGAGATGCATTCTTCCATAGGCAGAAAAAGGGTCAACAGGCCGGATATTAATTTTATCAAGGGATATAACTCGATACATGATCATTACCTATTCAATCGACGGTTATCGTTGCTTGTTGGCGATAAATAATGTATAGATCCTTAAATGAATCGTTCTTCATGCGCGTATGAAGGGTTCTGCATGTTGTGAATTGATTATACATGCTTCTTTGAATTATTCAAAGTTTAAAATGTTTTAGAAATTATGAAACAGAATTTGCAAGTTGATCTGTTTAAGAACGACATAGTTGTTTTATCGGAGAGTGACGGTACACATTTTTTTATAGAAAGTTATCCACATTTATTTTGAGTAAACATTCATGGGGGAATGATCAATAGCATTTTCATACCAACTTTGTGCTATGAAAGTCAAATATGGACCCTTTCTAAAACATTTTTAAGTAAGATCAATACATGTGAGATGCGATGCTTGAGAAAAGTAACAAACAACACAAGAAGAGACAAAATACCAAATGAAACCATAAGAAAAATAATAGGAACAAAATCCTGCCAAGAATATATAGAACAACAACAATTTAAATGGTTTGGCCACCTGGTCAGAATGAATCCTCACCAATCACCATCAAGGGCGTTCTTCTCGAGAATGCATGGAAAAAGATCAAGAGGAAGACACAGAAGAAGATGAATAGATGCAAGAGACATGTAACAACAAAGGAAAATCACTAATTCAGACAGTTCGAGCAGCTGAAGAACGACAACTGATATAACCACACCTTTTAGTTATCAGTGAAAAAAGAAAATCAAGAGAAGAGAGTCATTTGGGACCTGCCACAGAGAAAGGATGTTTATATCGACAATTTAGCCACTAGCACATTAGACCGAAGGACAAGATGTCGGGTTTATGTTGGTCGACGGTTTCCGGATTCACCCAGCCTTAAATAGGTACAGGATTTTTTCTGGGAAAGTAAAGCGGTACGGGCGTAATACCGACCACATTACCCCAAAAATCATGTGCCGAAGGTCTGTAAAATGTATGGTCACTAACACCATATTCCCTATACGGCAGTTGGCGTGACGGGACTGTTTACTTTACTTACATTAGATGGGCAAACAGAACATTGTATTGTTCTATCACCACTTCGACTGTTGACTAGCAAGCAAATACGGCCATTTTCTTGTCTCTTAATTTATTTGTACACCCTGGCCATGGATTCTTCAATCTATTTCCTCCTGTTTGTTCGTTTGAGTCATCATCATCACCATCATCATCAAGTGCCGGGCCTGCGGGCGTAGGTGATCATGTCTCTCCACAACTTTCGATCTCGACATTTATTTATCATTTCTGTTGATGACCTTCTGCCAAGCCAATTTCTTAAGTTGTCTGTTATTTTCTCTCTTTGCTTCCCTCTATCTCTTCGTCCCTCAGATTTGCTCAGTTGAAACAATATATTCCAGATGTTCTATTCTCATTCATCATCATCATGTGTCATACCGATGGGCGTAGGCGATCATGTCCTTCAACAATTTTCTATCTACAGTGCATCGTATCGGTTCTGTTGTTGACTGTTTTCCATGCCATGACACCAAGCTATCCAGTATTTTCTCTCTTTGTCGTCCACGATCTCTCTTTCCTTTTATTTTTCCAGTTGTAACCAAGTATTCCAACTTTCCTTTTTTCATGATGTGCCCGAATAATGTTGATTGTTTCTTTCTGATGTTTTTTAGGAGCTGCCTTTTTGTGTTGGCCTCTTTGAGAACTTCCTCATTGGTCTTTTTAGCTGTCCAGGGAACGTTCAACATTCTTCTGGGAAATCCCATCTCTGTGGCCTCTAATCGTCTCCTCATTTGTTTGTCTAATGTCCATGATTAGCTTCCATATGTCAGAATTGGTTCTATATAGCACCGATGAACTCTCTTTCTCATTTCTATTGACATAGATTTGTTGCATAAGATGTTTTTCATTTTCTGAAATGCTATTTTGGTCTGAGCTATTCTGCTTTTTATTTCCGTGGTGCATCTCCCATCCAATGTTATTATTGTGCGCAAGTATTTGACGCGTTGCACTTGTTACATGGCCAAAAAAGGATGATTATTTCTTCCTAATGCGGTTTCCCCCTTTTTTAGTACAACAGTTTTATATCTCTAGGAAAGTTTCTGAGAGAATGGGTTTTGCACGGATATTACTTTTCACCAGTCTCGCAGCCGTTTACTCAGATGCCAATCGCCAAATAGCTAGATATTCTTCAACTTCATAAATACCCTAATTTTTAATTGTTGAGAGTTTGACATTTTGGGCAGATTTTTTGCCTAATTCTTCCCCGGCAGGGGTCGTGTTCGGCCAACTCCTTCTGGTCCCCAACTGCCAGGAGTTCTTGAACGGGATCAAAATGCACCCGGACTTTCTTTGTGTACGTGTGTGCGTGTGTGTGTGACAAAAATCTTAACATCGAATTATTAACGCTAGTTCCTCTTACTTCATTCATAACTATTTGTTTATATATACGTGAAGACAAAGTACAAGTAAAGAGCCCTGTCACGCCAAGTGGCGTACAGGGAAAATGGTGTTAGTGACCATCATTTTTAGACACCTTCCGGAACATGATTTTTGGGGTAATTGGTCGGTATTACACCCGTGTCGCTTTACTTTCCCTGAAAAATAAATCAGGTACCCATTTAAATCTGCGTCAACCCGGAAGTCGTCGATTAAGATCAAACCCGACCTCTTGTCCTTGTCGAGTTCACTAACCACCTTGTCGAGTTCACTAACCACCTTGTCGAGTTCACTAACCACCTTGTCGAGTTCACTAACCACCTTGTCGAGTTCACTAACCCCCTTGTCGAGTTCACTAACCACTAACCACCTTGTCGGGTTCACTAACCCCCTTGTCGAGTTCACTAACCACTAACCACCTTGTCGAGTTCATTAACCACCTTGTCGAGTTCACTAACCACTAACCACCTTGTCGAGTTCACTAACCCCCTTGTCGAGTTCACTAACCACTAACCACCTTGTCGAGTTCACTAACCACCTTGTCGAGTTCACTAACCACTAACCCCCTTGTCGAGTTCACTAACCACTAACCACCTTGTCGAGTTCACTAACCACCTTGTCGAGTTCACTAACCACTAACCACCTTGTCGAGTTCACTAACCACTAACCACCTTGTCGAGTTCACTAACCACCTTGTCGAGTTCACTAACCACTAACCCCCTTGTCGAGTTCACTAACCACTAACCACCTTATCGAGTTCACTAACCACCTTGTCGAGTTCACTAACCACTAACCACCTTGTCGAGTTCACTAACCACTAACCACCTTGTCGAGTTCACTAACCACCTTGTCGAGTTCACTAACCACTAACCCCCTTGTCGAGTTCACTAACCACTAACCACCTTATCGAGTTCACTAACCACCTTGTCGAGTTCACTAACCACTAACCCCCTTGTCGAGTTCACTAACCACTAACCACCTTATCGAGTTCACTAACCACCTTGTCGAGTTCACTAACCACTAACCACCTTGTCGAGTTCACTAACCACTGATCTCCCTATATATGAAAGCACGTGAGATATTCTGAGAGTCAACTTACCATATCAAACACAATGTCGGTCGTAATTGTTCAGTCTATTTAAGTTTATGCCTAATTGAAGTCGTAGTCTATTGTGCTCTATTCAAATGCAGTATGTAATCTGGAGTATTTTGCTATCTGTATTCTTTCTCTCTTACTATAACCAGTGATGGAAAATGTACAACTGAAATAAATAAAAGAATAGGTATGGCAAAAAGTAATTTCAATGCCATGAAAAATATACTAACATCAAAACAAATAACAACATGCTAAAACTAAGAATAGCAAAATGTTACATCTTCTCAATATTCCTGTATGGTGCAGAAACATGGACATTAGACTAGAAAACAGAACAGAAAATTGAGGCCTTTGAAATGTGGATTTACAGATGAATAGGTAGAATTGGATGGAAAGAAAAGAAAACAAACGAGGAAGTTTTAGGACGACTAAGGGTGAAAAAAGAACTACTAAACACAATTAGAGCAAGACAAATGCAATTTTTTGGTCATGTTAATAGACACAACAGTCTAATAAAAGTAATATTAGAGGGGAAAATACAAGGTTAAAGAGGCAAAGGCAGACCAAGACTAACATGGACGAGTAACATCAAAAGATGGAGAAGTCAGCCTATGACAATCTGCATCATCAAAGCAAGAGACAGAGTGGAATGGGACTCCGTGGTAGCCAACCTTCGATGCGGAGAAGGCACCCAATGATGATGATGATGAATCTTTCTCTATACAGTTGAAGTTTTGCTTCTTTCATTGATTATTCAACTTTCGGTCCCGGTATATCATATTTTATCAAGGATATTTATTCCGAAGCCGTTATTTTCCATCTCTAATTTTATTAACTTTTCCCAGAACTGTTGTTAACTTTTCTTGATACCTCTTTGACTTCATTGTCACTAAACATGTTCCCATAGTTGCATATGCCAGTTATGAATAAGTGGCTCCAACACATTTTAAAACTTGTTAAACATCCGCTGGGAAACGAAACAATGTTTAATTATTGTTTTGAAACTGTAGGTTGCACAACGTCTGTCTAAATAAGAAATCAGAAAAGGGATATGTAAGACAATGTACATATTCTGTCTAAATAAAAAATCAGAAAATGGTTTAACTAAATTGCACAACTTCTGACTAATTAAGAAATCAGAAAAGGGATATGTAAGACAATGTACATATTCTGTCTAATTAAGAAATCAGAAAAGGGATATGTAAGAGAATGTACATATTCTGTCTAAATAAGAAATCAGAAAATGGATATGTAAGAGAATGTACATATTCTGTCTAAATAAGAAATCAGAAAAGGGATATGTAAGACAATGTACATATTCTGTCTAATTAAGAAATCAGAAAAGGGATATGTAAGAGAATGTACATATTCTGTCTAAATAAGAAATCAGAAAATGGATATGTAAGAGAATGTACATATTCTGTCTAAATAAGAAATCAGAAAAGGGATATGTAAGACATTATACATATTCTGTCTAAATAAGAAATCAGAAAATTTGTTCACTAAATTGCACAACTTCTGTCTAATTAAGAAACACAAAAAAAGAGGATGTGTACTGTGCACTTCTATCTAATTAAGAAATCATAAACAAACACAAATAAATTATAAGAAATCATAAACAAACAATAATAAATCATAAACAGACAAAAAAGAGACACTAATACACAAATCTCCATGACAAAGTGCTCCCTTGTTAGACTTCTGGGAGTTTCTAGAACCATCGAGATGAAAGATGTAAGACGTGGAGATGGGAATCAGCCTGGGAGACAAGTTCAAAGTGAGGAACAGAAGAAAGTTATAGAACACTCATGCTGTACATTACTGTATTTTTTAAAAAAAGCTTATGTACAGATGTGACATATAACAATACACAAACATATAAACATAATTTGGAGACTTTGTTAACCTCAAACGGAAGATGAACAAAAGAGGTGAGATGTAGAATGGCTCAGGCAAAGGCAGCTTTCCAAAACACGAGGAAGATACTATAGAATCCATTTTTGACAATAGAAACAAGAAAAAAGAGTTCTTAAATGTTATGCAGAGCCAGTCTTAACATATGGATGTGAATCATGGATATTAGGACAGCAGACAAGAAAATCACTGGAGTCTAGAAATGTGGTTATACAGAAAAATGTTGAGAATACCATGGACAGTTAAGAAGAATAATAAAAATGTTCTGAAAGAGGTCAAAGCAAAAAGAGAGCTAATTTCCAATATTAGGAAGAAACAATCATCATTTTTTGGCCATGTAATGAGAAGAGAACAACTGGAATATATTGTAACAACTGGAAAAATTGAGGGACAAAGAGATAGAGGGAAGCAAAGAGAAAAAATACCAGACAGCTTAAGAGAATAGCTTGGCAGAAGGTCAACAACAGAAATGATAAATAACTGTCGAGATCGAAAGTTGTGGAGAGAAATGATCACCTACACCAGCAGGCCCGGTACTAGATTATGATAAACACTATTCACATTGATATCAACAAACACTATGAGCAATGCAGGAGAAAGTCTCCTCGAATAAAAGATGGGTACAGTGAATGATGTAACCACTTTAAAACTTCACTATAGAGTAGAGCCATCAGAGACGTCAAAACTTCACTATAGAACAGAGCCATCAAAGACGTCAAAACTTCACTATAGAACAGAGCCATCAAAGACGTCAAAACTTCACTATAGAACAGAGCCATCAAAGACGTCAAAAGTTCACTATAGAACAGAGCCATCAAAGACGTCAAAACTTCACTATAGAACAGAGCCATCAAAGACGTCAAAACTTCACTATAGAACAGAGCCATCAGAGACGTCAAAACTTCACTATAGAACAGAGCCATCAGAGACGTCAAAACTTCACTATAGAACAGAGCCATCAGAGACGTCAAAACTTCACTATAGAACAGAGCCATCAGAGACGTCAAAACTTCACTATAGAACAGAGCCATCAGAGACGTCAAAACTTCACTATAGAACAGAGCCATCAAAGACGTCAAAACGTCACTATAGAACAGAGCCATCAAAGACGTCTAAACGTCACTATAGAACAGAGCCATCAAAGACGTCAAAACTTCACTATAGAACAGAGCCATCAAAGACGTCAAAACGTCACTATAGAACAGAGCCATCAAAGACGTCAAAACTGCGTACTATCTCTGACCTCGTCTTTGAAAGCGAAACGTAGAAGAATAGAGGGCGAATGCGCTAGTTAAACGTGTTCTTGTCTGAAACTTCATATTATTGAACGCTTTTTTGGTAAATTAAATTCTCGTATTGATCTCACAACGGCTCGACGACAATACTTCGCTCCCATTTCTCCTGATACGGACTTAATCAATTCGTAGTCTTTGATAACCAGTCTCTCACACGATAACAAACTGGTTATTGTCGTGTCAGTGACTGCTACAATAACCAGACCAAAACTCCGGAGTTTGGTTCACATTTTCCCCATTACTAGAATCAACAAACCAGTTAGTTTCGGAGTCTAAGCTCTGGAGGTTGTCATGAATATTTCAAAGGGGATTCCATTAAACGCGTTTTCACACTTGAGCGGAGCAACTGCTTGCAACTTCTCTGACGCTCGGATCCGCTGGACAAAAGAATTTGTTCAAGGTCAGTGCGTACATGGATGCCTCGTGTCCATGGCAACGTGTGTATCGCAGTAAACAGCTGGTGTGTCTGATAAAGAGCTTGTGTCTGCAACCACATGGAATCTGCTCATTGAACCTCCAACTTTCATCTTTAATATCTTACACTAAAAAATAGAGCTTATTTCCAATGTTAGGAAGAAACAATCATCATTTTTTGGCCATGTAATGAGGAGAGAACAACTGGAATATATTGTTACAACTGGGAAAATTGAGGGACGAAGAGACAAGTGGAAAGCAAAGAGAAAAAATACCAGACAGCTTAAGAGAATGACTTGGCAAAAAGTCAAAAATAGTAAAGTAAAGTACCCCCGTCACGCCAAGCGGTGTATAGGGAATATGGTGTTAGTGACCATACATTTTACAGACCTTCAGCACGTGATTTTTGGGGTAATGTGATCGGTATTACGCCCGTGCCAAAAAAAAAAAAAAAAATTAACAATAGAAATAATAAATAACTGCCGAGATCGAAAATTGTGGAGAGGTATGATCACCTACGCCAGCAGGCCCGGTACTTGATGATGATGATCTTACACCAGCCATGTTATTATCCTACTTCTGACTTCTTTCATTACTTTCCATCCCCAATCCTTCATTTTTTTTTTCTAAGACCTTAGAACATACTTTTAGCATTGGGATCCTATCTTTCTTTTTTCAGTATTTATTTTTTTTTGGGGGGGGAGGTTCGCCAGCTTACAACTCTACCAAAGTCCTTAAAGTCTAGGAACAGAATTGTGCATGTTAATCTGCTTTTCCCTGGCAGCCTTCTGCACTGTGGTCCCTCGCTGCACAAGCAGATAACTCCGTCTTCGGAGTTACTCATATTTTTTCCGTCGATGAGTAACTGAAGTTTCAATCCGGACCTACCTGCTGAGACCAGCGGTGGTTCCCGCAGAGAGAAATCAGTAATAACAATCCAAACTGCTACAGTCAGGATTTGAACTCACAACCTCTCTGTCTCGAGATCGGCGTTTTGTCTCAAGACCAACTAGTTCCCCTTTTTCAGTATTCGACTCCAGCCCTTCTATTGCCATCTCCTGAACCCTCTTCTACTACTGATTTCTCTTTTCCAACTTCTCTATTTGTTTTTGTATATTCCTGGATCATCATCAAGTACCGGGCCTGCTGGTGTACGTGATCATGTCTCTCCACAACCTTCGATCTCGACAGTTATTTATCATTTCTGTTGTTGACGTTCTGCCAAGCCATTCTCTTCAGCTATCCGGTATTTTTACTCTTTGCTTTCCTCTATCTCTTCGTCCCTCAATTTTCCCAGTTATTACAATATATTCCAGCTGTTCGCTTCTCATTACATGGCAAACAAATGATGATTGTTTCTTCCTAATATTGTAAATTAGCTCTCTTTTTGCTTTGGCCTCTTTCAGAAAGTTGTCATTACTCTTCCTAGCTGTCCGTGATATTCTCAACTTTCTTCTGTAAACCATATTTCTACATTCCTGGGTACTCGTTTTATTTCCCCTAATTTGCGTCTAACTCCAAACTTTTTTTATTTTCCTTTATTTGCCGCACTATTATAATTATCATTTAATTTTTCATTTGCTGACTCCCCCCTCTCTATCATCTTTTCATTACTCCTCTATTTTCTTTTATCTGATTCCTGAACCGCGTAGGATCTATCTTTCTATTTTCTTTTATCTAATTCCTGAACCGCGTCGCATCTATCTTTCTATTTTCTTTTATCTAATTCCTGAACCGCGTCGCATCTATTTTACTATTTTCTTTTATCTAATTCCTGAACCGCGTCGCACCTATTTTCTTTCATCCAATTCCTGAACCGCGTCGCATCTGTCTTTCTATTTTCTTTTATCTAATTCCTGAACCGCGTCCATCTGTCTTTCTATTTTCTTTTATCTAATTCCTGAACCGCGTCGCATCTGTCTTTCTATTTTCTTTTATCTAATTCCTGAACCGCGTCGCATCTATCTTTCTATTTTCTTTCACCCAATTCCTGAACCGCGTCGCATCTATCCTTCTATTTCCGAAAACTCCTATTTAGCTATACGACTCGTCCTCTTTGCCTTTGCGACTCCTCTCTTCTTTAAATGTCCGACTCTAACACTTCTATTATTCTACTCACGGAATCCTTCTCCGCTTTCACATTAAAATACCACCAACCTTATATCTTTATTTACTTCCGACCTCTCTGCTATTCTATAAATCGACTTCTATTCCCCAAGCATAAAAAAAACTTGCTGAAAACATTTCCTCAACTTTTAAAGATAAATACAAATCTGTCAAATGAAATCAAAATCTCTATCTCTCTTTCTCTCTCGCTGTCTCTCTCTCTCTCTCTCTCTCTCTCTCTCTCTGCGATAAAGTCTTAATCAAAGTAGGATTCCAGACTCTCTTATGAAGTCAGCTGTCTGTTTAAGCGATTCAATTGCCCCATATAGTTTCTCTTCCAGGGAGGTGGATGTGGACCACTTTGCTCTTCTCAGGTCTGTGTACTGGGGGCAATCCTGTAGAAGTATGATGACTTGATCCCTCCTTGATAGTTGGTGGTATCCGTCCCTCTCGTTATGCTTTGGGTGTTCTCGTTTCCATTTTTCATGGAACTGACCTTTGAGGATGGATTTGGCTTCATCATAACTGAGCGGATGGTTCTTTTGTGGTAATCTCCCTCCGTCTTTAGCTAATTTGTCTGCGCGTTCGTTCCCGTGTATATTACAGTGTGATGGTATCCACTGAGTGACTACCCTCAGGAAGATACTGCAAAGGTGGTCTAGGGTTGTTCTCAAGTCATCTAGTTTATCGTTCCAGGAAGTATTTAGAGCTGATAGTACTGACAGTGCATCAGTCAGTATCACCAATTTATTGTGCATGTTATTTTTGTGTTGAGTAGCCAGTTTTGCATAATCTCTGAGGGTCTCAGTTTCTGCTTTAAAGTTGTTTGAGAATTTCCCAGTAGCTATTGACTTGGTGATCTCTTCCTGATTATTCAGAATCAAGAACATACTTCCCCCTCCATTTCTGGTGGCATTTGTATCTGGCGTAGGTGATCATGTCTCTCCACAACTTTCGATCAGACAGTTATTTATCATTTTGTTGTTGACCTTATGCCAAGCCATTCTCTTAAGCTGTCTGGTATCTGTTCTCTTTGCTTCCCTCTATCTCTTCTTTGTCCCTCAGTTTTCCCAGTTGTTACAATATATTCCAGCTGTTCTCTTCTCATTACACGGCCAAAAAATGTATGATTGTTTCTTCCTAATATTGGAAATTAATTCTGTGGTCGCTGCATTAATTATAAGCAGTATCTAGGGGCGCAAAACTGAATACTGTTGCCTTAATTATTTTACTTTCTTCACCTTTCTCATAGACTAAAAATAACGCAAGAAAATGCTGGTCTTAATGATCTAAAGCTCTCCAATTCCTGGAAAAATATGACGGACGTCCTTATGGGTCACATCTTTTTACGGGGAGGCCAAGAGAGAGCACGAAAAATGACTTTAAACCCGTGCGCTGAAATTCACAACTACGCCTCTGGCACCTACAATTAATTCCTCTAAGGCTTCAACATCTTAACTGTTACTGGACAATTTTACTGTTACTGGGACACTTTTATTGTTACTGGGACACTTTTACTGTTACTTGACACTTTTACTGTTACTGAGACACTTTTACTGTTACTGGACACTTTTACTCTTACTGGACACTTTTACTGTTACTGGACAATTTTACTGTTACTGGACACTTTTACTGTTACTGGACAATTTTACTGTTACTGTGACACTTTTACTATTACTGGACACTTTTATTGTTACTGGACACTTTTACTCTTACTGGACACTTTTACTCTTACTGGACACTTTTACTGTTACTGGACACTTTTACTGTTACTGTACACTTTTACTCGTACTGGACACTTTTACTCGTACTGGACACTTTTACTCTTACTGGACACTTTTACTGTTACTGGACACTTTTACTCGTACTGGACACTTTTACTCTTACTGGACACTTTTACTGTTACTGGACACTTTTACTCGTACTGGACACTTTTACTCTTATTGGACACTTTTACTCTTACTAGACACTTTTACTGTTACTGGACACTTTTACTCTTACCGGACACTTTTATTGTTACTGGACACGTTTACTGTTACTGGACACTTTTACTCTTACTAGACAATTTTACTGTTACTGGACACTTTTACTCTTAGTGGACACTTTTACTCTTACTAGACGCTTTTACTGTTACTGGACAATTTTACTTTTACCGGACACTTTTATTGTTACTGGACATGTTTACTGTTACTGGACACTTTTACTCTTACTGGACACTTTTACTCTTACTAGACACGTTTACTGTTACTGGATACTTTTACTCTTACCGGACACTTTTATTGTTACTGGACACGTTTACTGTTACTGGACACTTTTACTCTTACTGGACACTTTTACTCTTACTAGACACTTTTACTGTTACTGGACACTTTTATTGTTACTGGACACGTTTACTGTTATGTATTTCACAATTTAGTGAGTATCGTTTGTATTGAACTGGATCATTTCTATTTCGCGACTCTGAATCCCTGAAACTATCAACACGATCACGCCGGACATGCTGCGGGATCGCGTCCCTGAAACTATCAACACGATCACGCCGGATATGCTGCAGGATTATTGCATATCTGAAACTATCAACACGGTCACGCTTTATATGCTGCAGGATCACGTCCCTGAAACTGTCAACACGATCACGCCTTATATGCTGCAGGATCGCGTCCCTGAAACTATCAACACGGCCTTATATGCTGCAGGATCGCGTCCCTGAAACTGTCAACACGATCACGCCTTATATGCTGCAGAATCGCCTCCCTGAAACTATCAACACGATCACGCCTTATATGCTGCAGGATCACGTCCCTGAAACTATCAACACGGTCACGCCTTTTATGCTGCATGATCGCATCCCTGAAACTGTCAACACGGTCACGCCTGATATGCTGCAGAATCTTGCCCGACCTAGATAATCGCATCCATGTTTGCTAAGTAACGCATGGGGCGCACATCGAGTGTATGATACCGATACCACATAAACCGTTGTGAGATGAGGCAACTGTAGCCACTGACGTATAAGGACATTACAATCATATCTCTATTGTATAACCACATGAAGACAAGGAGTATTTTTGTAGATATCTGTATAAGTTTTTAATAAATTATTTCACTTTGAGACTCAGTATTAACTATTAACAACACAAACTTTTCAACAGATATTTAGTTGTGATTCTCAATATTAACTATTAACAAAAAAACCTATAAACATATATTTAGTTGTGATTCTCAGTATTAACTATTAACAACAAAAACTTTTAAACAGATATTTAGTTGTGGTTCTCAATATTAACTATTAATAACACACAACTATAAACACATATTTAGTTGTGATTCTCAGTATTAACCATTAAGGACAACAACCCTATGAACAACAATAGTGAAAAACATTTGAGGATAAATAATATCATCTACGCTAGCAGGCACGGCACTTGATAGTGATGATTTGATTATTTGGTTTGCTTTGTTATATGTACTTGATATCTCCATCTTTAAGATCGTCCCCCCCCTCCCTCTCATTAAACTTGTATATTCTAAGTGGATGAAGCTGTGTTTTTTTTCCCCTTCTTTTCAATAATTCATTTTACACTTTGATGTGTAAGTTCTTTTTTTTCTTTCCTCTGCTTTTTCCCCTCTTTCTTGTGTCTGCATCTTCAACTGCTTCTTCTATTATCTAATTATGTTTGTCGTTTCTTCGTCTCTTCGTCTTTGTCCTCAGAGTTGCAACCTTGCACTGCTAGATCTTATTCAATTAACAATGGAGTCTACCCATAATTCTTGATCGTCACTATGCTATTGTGTTGCCAATGCATAAACCTGGAAGTTAGATTAAAGAACATAAGAACAATAACCACTATATAAATTTGTATTCAATTAACAATGGAGTCTACCCATAATTCTTGATCGTCACTATGCTATTGTGTTGCCAATGCATAAACCTGGAAGTTAGATTAAAGAACATAAGAACAATAACCACTATATAAATTTGTATTCAATTAACAATGGAGTCTACCCATAATTCTTGATCGTCACTATGCTATTGTGTTGCCAATGCATAAACCTGGAAGTTAGATTAAAGAACATAAGAACAATAACCACTATATAAATTTGTATTCAATTAACAATGGAGTCTACCCATAATTCTTGATCGTCACTATGCTATTGTGTTGCCAATGCATAAACCTGGAAGTTAGATTAAAGAACATAAGAACAATAACCACTATATAAATTTGTATTCAATTAACAATGGAGTCTACCCATAATTCTTGATCGTCACTATGCTATTGTGTTGCCAATGCATAAACCTGGAAGTTAGATTAAAGAACATAAGAACAATAACCACTATATAAATGTGTTGTGTTAGACGCATGGCAGGATATAGTCAGAGAGATAAAATCAGAAATGAAGAACTAAGAAAAAAGAAACAGAGACTAGCTCCCGCCACTTAACACATAACAACAAATACAATCATTTGATCATCTGATAAGACAGAAGGATCAAAACACAACGCAAGGAGCCTTCAACAAATGCCGCGAGTACACTAGACACATGGGCCGGCCAAAAAAGAAAAGTTGGGGAAAGAATCTATACAGGCCGAAGGCGGACATTGGAAGAAAAGCGCAAATATCATCGCTTGTAATGTAAACTAAGGACGCAACGCAGTCACGCACACTTACTGCACGAAAGGTGGAGAAGCAGAAGAATAAGAAACAGAAGAAGTGGCAGGAAAAGAAGAAATAAAACAAACAAGGGGAATACAATTAATTTAAAATTAAGAAAAAAACTTAATTGTGTTACATTATATCTCATTTCAACCTATCAAGAAGACACTGAATACAAAAGAGCGAGTTAGGTCTATTGAAGAACTCACTTGAGATTTGGAGAAGTTAACTTTGTTGAACAACACACCTGAGAGTTGGACAAGTTAGCTTTGTTGAACAACACACCTGAGAGTTGGACAAGTTAGGTCTATTGAACAACACACCTGAGAGTTGGACAAGTTAGGTCTATTGAACAACACACCTGAGAGTTGGACAAGTTAGCTTTGTTGAACAACACACCTGAGAGTTGGACAAGTTAGGTCTATTGAACAACACACCTGAGAGTTGGACAAGTTAGGTCTATTGAACAACACACCTGAGAGTTGGACAAGTTAGGTCTATTGAACAACACACCTGAGAGTTGGACAAGTTAGCTTGATTGAAGAACTAACCTGAGAGTTGGACAAGTTAGGTCTATTGAACAACACACCTGAGAGTTGGACAAGTTGGCTTTGTTGAACAACACACCTGAGAGTTGGACAAGTTAGGTCTATTGAACAACTAACCTGAGAGTTGGACAAGTTAGGTCTATTGACCAACACACCTGAAAGTTGGACAAGTTAGCTTTCTTGAACAACACACCTGAGAGTTGGACAAGTTAGCTTTGTTGAACAACACACCTGAGAGTTGGACAAGTTAGGTCTATTGAACAACACACCTGAGAGTTGGACAAGTTAGCTTTGTTGAACAACACACCTGAGAGTTGGACAAGTTAGGTCTATTGAACAACACACCTGAGAGTTTGACAAGTTAGCTTTGTTGAACAACACACCTGAGAGTTGGACAAGTTAGCTTTGTTGAACAACACACCTGAGAGTTGGACAAGTTAGGTCTATTGAACAACACACCTGAGAGTTTGACAAGTTAGGTCTATTGAACAACACACCTGAGAGTTGGACAAGTTAGGTCTATTGAACAACACACCTCAGAGTTGGACAAGTTAGGTCTATTGAACAACACACCTGAGAGTTGGACAAGTTAGCTTTGTTGAACAACACACCTGAGAGTTGGACAAGTTAGCTTTGTTGAGCAACTAACCTGAGAGTTGGACAAGTTAGCTTTGTTGAACAACAAACCTGAGAGTTGGACAAGTTAGGTCTATTGAACAACACACCTGAGAGTTGGACAAGTTAGGTCTATTGAACAACACACCTGAGAGTTGGACAAGTTAGGTCTATTGAACAACACACCTGAGAGTTGGACAAGTTAGCTTTGTTGAACAACACACCTGAGAGTTGGACAAGTTAGGTCTATTGAACAACACACCTGAGAGTTGGACAAGTTAGGTCTATTGAACAACACACCTGAGAGTTGGACAAGTTAGGTCTATTGAACAACACACCTGAGAGTTGGACAAGTTAGCTTTGTTGAACAACACACCTGAGAGTTGGACAAGTTAGGTCTATTGAACAACACACCTGAGAGTTGGACAAGTTAGGTCTATTGAACAACACACCTGAGAGTTGGACAAGTTAGCTTTTTTGAACAACTAACCTGAGAGTTGGACAAGTTAGCTTTGTTGAACAACTAACCTGAGAGTTGGACAAGTTAGCTAGATTGAAGAACTAACCTGAGAGTTGGACAAGTTAGCTAGATTGAAGAACTAACCTGAGAGTCGGACAAGTTAGCTAGATTGAAGAACTAACCTGAGAGTTGGACAAGTTAGGTCTATTGAACAACACACCTGAGAGTTGGACAAGTTGGCTTTGTTGAACAACACACCTGAGAGTTGGACAAGTTAGCTTTGTTGAACAACACACCTGAGAGTTGGACAAGTTAGGTCTATTGAACAACTAACCTGAGAGTTGGACAAGTTAGGTCTATTGACCAACACACCTGAGAGTTGGACAAGTTAGGTCTATTGAACAACTAACCTGAGAGTTGGACAAGTTAGGTCTATTGAACAACTAACTTGAGAGTTGGACAAGTTAGGTCTATTGAACAACTAACCTGAGAGTTGGACAAGTTAGGTCTATTGAACAACTGACCTGAGAGTTGGACAAGTTAGGTCTATTGACCAACACACCTGAGAGTTGGACAAGTTAGCTTTGTTGAACAACACACCTGAGAGTTGGACAAGTTAGCTTTGTTGAACAACACACCTGAGAGTTGGACAAGTTAGGTCTATTGAACAACACACCTGAGAGTTGGACAAGTTAGGTCTATTGAACAACACACCTGAGAGTTGGACAAGTTAGGTCTATTGAACAACACACCTGAGAGTTGGACAAGTTAGCTTTGTTGAACAACACACCTGAGAGTTGGACAAGTTAGCTTTGTTGAACAACACACCTGAGAGTTGGACAAGTTAGCTTTGTTGAACAACACACCTGAGAGTTGGACAAGTTAGGTCTATTGAACAACACACCTGAGAGTTGGACAAGTTAGGTCTATTGAACAACACACCTGAGAGTTGGACAAGTTAGGTCTATTGAACAACACACCTGAGAGTTGGACAAGTTAGCTTTGTTGAACAACACACCTGAGAGTTGGACAAGTTAGCTTTGTTGAACAACACACCTGAGAGTTGGACAAGTTAGGTCTATTGAACAACACACCTGAGAGTTTGACAAGTTAGGTCTATTGAACAACACACCTGAGAGTTGGACAAGTTAGGTCTATTGAACAACACACCTGAGAGTTGGACAAGTTAGATTTATTGAAGAACTAACCTGAGAGTTGGACAAGTTAGCTAGATTGAAGAACTAACCTGAGAGTTGGACAAGTTAGCTTTGTTGAACAACTAACCTGAGAGTTGGACAAGTTAGCTTTGTTGAACAACACACCTGAGAGTTGGACAAGTTAGCTAGATTGAAGAACTAACCTGAGAGTTGGACAAGTTAGCTTTGTTGAACAACTAACCTGAGAGTTGGACAAGTTAGCTTTGTTGAACAACACACCTGAGAGTCGGACAAGTTAGCTAGATTGAAGAACTAACCTGAGAGTTGGACAAGTTAGCTTTGTTGAACAACTAACCTGAGAGTTGGACAAGTTGGCTTTGTTGAACAACACACCTGAGAGTTGGACAAGTTAGGTCTATTGAACAACACACCTGAGAGTTGGACAAGTTAGGTCTATTGAACAACACACCTGAGAGTTGGACAAGTTAGCTTTGTTGAACAACACACCTGAGAGTTGGACAAGTTAGCTTTGTTGAACAACACACCTGAGAGTTGGACAAGTTTGGTCTATTGAACAACACACCTGAGAGTTGGACAAGTTAGGTCTATTGAACAACACACCTGAGAGTTGGACAAGTTAGGTCTATTGAACACTACACCTGAGAGTTGGACAAGTTAGCTTTGTTGAACAACTAACCTGAGAGTTGGACAAGTTAGCTTTGTTGAACAACTAACCTGAGAGTTGGACAAGTTAGCTTTGTTGAACAACACACCTGAGAGTTGGACAAGTTAGCTAGATTGAAGAACTAACCTGAGAGTTGGACAAGTTAGCTTTGTTGAACAACTAACCTGAGAGTTGGACAAGTTAGCTAGATTGAAGAACTAACCTGAGAGTTGGACAAGTTAGCTAGATTGAAGAACTAACCTGAGAGTTGGACAAGTTAGATTTATTGAAGAACTAACCTGAGAGTTGGACAAGTTAGCTAGATTGAAGAACTAACCTGAGAGTTGGACAAGTTAGCTTTGTTGAACAACTAACCTGAGAGTTGGACAAGTTAGCTTTGTTGAACAACACACCTGAGAGTTGGACAAGTTAGCTAGATTGAAGAACTAACCTGAGAGTTGGACAAGTTAGCTTTGTTGAACAACTAACCTGAGAGTTGGACAAGTTAGCTTTGTTGAACAACACACCTGAGAGTCGGACAAGTTAGCTAGATTGAAGAACTAACCTGAGAGTTGGACAAGTTAGCTAGATTGATGAACTAACCTGAGAGTCGGACAAGTTAGCTTGATTGAAGAACTAACCTGAGAGTTGGACAAGTTAGCTAGATTGAAGAACTAACCTGAGAGTTGGACAAGTTAGCTTGATTGAAGAACTAACCTGAGAGTTGGACAAGTTAGCTTGATTGAAGAACTAACCTGAGAGTTGGACAAGTTAGCTTTATTGAACAACTCACCTGAGAGTTGGACAAGTTAGATTTATTGAAGAACTCACCTGAGAGTTGGACAAGTTAGATTTATTGAAGAACTCACCTGAGAGTTGGACAAGTTAGATTTATTGAACAACTCACACGAGAGTTGAACAAGTTAGATTTATTGAACAACTCACCTGAGAGTTGGACAAGTTAGATTTATTGAACAACTCACCTGAGAGTTGGACAAGTTAGATTTATTGAACAGCTCACCTGAGCTTACGACAAGTTAGCTTTATTGAAGAATACACTTAAGATTTTGACATCATCGTCATCATCGAGTGCCTTCTCCGCAACGAAGGTTGGCTTCCATGGATCGCCATTCTACTCTGTTTCTTGCTTTGATGTTGCAGGCTGTCCTAGATTGACTTGTCCATCTTTTGATGTTACTCGTCCATATTAGTCTTGGTCTGCCTCTGCATCGTTTACCTTGTATTTTCCCTTCCAATATTACTTTTAGTAGGCTGTTGTGTCTTTTAACAATTTGGACAAGTTAGCTTTATTGATGAACTCACTTGAGAGTTGGTCAAGTAAGCTCTATTGAACAACTCACCTGAGATTTGGACAAGTTAGCTCTATTGAACAACTCTCCTGAGATTTGGACAAGTTAGCTCTATTGAACAACTCACCTGAGATTTGGACAAGTTAGCTCTATTGAGCAACTCACCTGAGATTTGGACAAGTTAGCTCTATTGAACAACTCACCTGAGATTTGGACACGTTAGTTTTATTTAAAGTACTCACCTGAGATTTGTACAAGTTAGTTTTATTTGAAGTACTCACCTGAGAGTTAGACAAGTTAGCTCTATTCAAGTATTCACATGAGAGTTACATAAGCTAGCTCTATTGAAGTACTCACCCGAGAGTTACATAAGCTAGCTCTATTGAAGTACTCACCTGAGAGTTACATAAGCTAGCTCTATTGAAGTACTCACCTGAGAGTTACATAAGCTAGCTCTATTGAAGTACTCACCTGGGAGTTACATAAGCTAGCTCTATTGAACAACTCACCTGAGAGTTACATAAGCTAGCTCTATTGAACAACTCACCTGAGAGTTACATAAGCTAGCTCTATTAAACAACTCACCTGAGAGTTGGACAAGTTTGTTTTATTTGAAATACTCACATGAGAGTTGGACAAGTTAGCTCTATTGAACAACTCACCTGAGAGTTGGACAAGTTTGTTTTATTTGAAATACTCACATGAGAGTTGGACAAGTTAGTTTTATTTGAAGTACTCAACTGAGAGTTGCACAAGTTAGTTTTATTTGAAGTACTCACATGAGAGTTGGACAAGTTAGCTTTATTTGAAGTACTCAACTGAGAGTTGCACAAGTTAGTTTTTTTATTTGAAGTACTCACCTGAGAATTGCACAAGTTAGTTTTATTTGAAGTACTCACCTGAGAGTTGCACAAGTTAGTTTTATTTGAAGTACTCACCTGAGAGTTGTACAAGTTAGTTTTATTTGAAGTACTCACCTGAGAGTTGCACAAGTTAGTTTTATTTGAAGTACTCACCTGAGAGTTAGACAAGTTAGCTCTATTGAAGTACTCACATGAGAGTTACATAAGCTAGCTCTATTGAACAATTCATCTGAGATTTTGACAAGTTAGCTCTATTGAACAACTCACCTGAGATTTGGACAAGTTAGCTCTATTGAACAACTCACCTGAGATTTGGACAAGTTAGCTCTATTGAACAACTCACCTGAGAGCTGGACAAGTTAGTTTTATTTGAAATACTCACCTGAGAGTTAGACAAGTTAGTTTTATTTGAAATACTCACCTGAGAATTGGACAAGTTAGCTCTATTGAACAACTCACCTGAGAGTTAGACAAGTTAGCTCTATTGAAGTACTCGCATGAGAATTAGACAAGTTAGCTCTATTGAAGTACTCACATGAGAGTTGGACAAGTTAGCTCTATTAAAGCACTCACATGAGAGTTGGACAAGTTAGCTCTGTTGAAGTACTTACAAGAGAATTAGACAAGTTAGCTCTATTGAAGTACTCACATGAAAAATGTGAGTTGAACAATTTAGCTCTATGGAATAACTCACATGAGAGTTGTTTAACAACAGCTGTTCAGAAAGCTTCTCTACTACTCTTCTATCTATCTATTGACCTTTCGAGCCGTAACCGGCCCATAGGGCGTAGACCAAGATACACCTTCTCCTATATGAATTTTTGTTCTAACTGTTTTCTTTTAAAGATATTTTATCAAATCTCGCCATCTGTCTCTGTTCTGTGCAAGCAGTTCTATCTCGCGGGAGCCGATTCCTGCTGCTCTTGCCTCTCTCATCAATGTTCTTCTCAGTGTCTCCCTGGGTCTTCCTCTTTTTCTTTTACCTGTTGTTTCCCATATGAGGGCTTGCTTTGCTATTCGATTATTATCTCTTCTCATCACATGTCCAACGTATGACCATCGCATTTTCTTTATTACTGAAGATATTAGTGGTTGATTGGCGATTTCTCTAATTTCCTCGTTTGTTTTGAATTCTTTCCACGCTATACCAAGTATTTTCCTTAGACATTTATTTTCGAATGCGTTCAACTTTGTTTCTATATCTCTTGTTGTTTTCCAGCTTTCACACGCATACGTAAGGGTTGATAGTACATTTGATTTGAATAGCCTAAGTTTTGTGTTTGTGCTGATGAGTTTTGATTTCCACAACTTTTCAAGGCTTCTGAAAGACATTGCTGCTTTAGCCATTCTGATTCTAATTTCTTTGCTCGTATCTCCTTCTCGATCAATGTGACTTCCAAGATAGATAAAGTGATCGATCTCTTCTTCTGGTTTGTTTTCCATGTATATTTTGTCATTTGTTGGAATTAAACTTTTCATGACTTTAGTCTTTTCATGATTGACCTCAAGCCCAATTTTGCTGGCTATTGATGATAGTTCATTTGTTCTACTCTTCTACTTAATGCTTTTTTTCTTCTCCTTCTACTTCTCGCTCTCATTTTTTATGTTTACGTTGCTTTTTCTTTTAATTATTGTCCTCAACTCTTCTTTCCGTTCTCTTTCACGCAGAAAAAAAAGAATAAAGATTCAGATATCAAATAAAATACTTAAAGCGATGAATAAAGATTCAGATATCAAATAAAATACTTAAAGCGATGAATAAAGATTCAGATATCAAATAAAATACTTACAATTGGAGGAAAGTTCAAATCGCGTGACAAATTTAAATTAGGCAGAAGCCTGGATGTTTTAACTGTGTTAGGTAAAAAATACCAATTAACAACAACAGAAAACAACAGTCCGAACCAGGAATCGAACTCGTGCTCTTCGACACAGTGTCTTGTCACTGGAGACCCACTCACCAAAACTGCCATTTCATTAAGCCAAAAAAAGGGATTATTTTGCTGAGGTGGTTATGCACGCGAGTCCCACTAGACCAGAGGACTGGCAGAACAACGGCCCACGAGTGTTATTTATAGACACAAGTGTTGTTGTTATTTTTAGTTCTGTTATCGAGTACAAGGCATTCACACACACACACACACACACACACACACACACACACACACACACACACACATAGGCCAGAATACTTACGTTACTGACGCTCAATAAAGAACGATCAGAACACGAGTTTTGTCATTTGTAGAAATATTACCTATGTATTGAAGTCTTTAGTATATAAAGGGACATTTTTTTCATTTGTAGAAATATTACCTTTGTATTGAAGTCTTTAGTATATAAAGGGACAGTTTTGTCATTTGTAGAAATATTACCTATGTATTGAAGTCTTTAGTATATAAAGGGACAGTTTTGTCATTTGTAGAAATATTACCTATGTTTTGAAGTCTTTAGTATATAAAGGATAAAGGGACAGTTTTGCCATTTGTAGAAATATTACCTATGTATTGAAGTCTTTAGTATATAAAGGGACAGTTTTGTCATTTGTAGAAATATTACCTTTGTATTGAAATCTTTAGTATATAAAGGGACAGTTTTGTCATTTGTAGAAATATTACCTATGTATTGAAGTCTTTAGTATATAAAGGGACAGTTTTGTCATTTGTAGAAATATTACCTATGTATTGAAGTCTTTAGTATATAAAGGGACAGTTTTGTCATTTGTAGAAATATTACCTTTGTATTGAAGTCTTTAGTATATAAAGGGACAGTTTTGTCATTTGTAGAAATATTACCTAAGTATTGAAGTCTTTAGTATATAAAGGGACAGTTTTGTCATTTGTAGAAATATTACCTATGTATTGAAGTCTTTAGTATATAAAGTATAAAGGGACAGTTTTGTCATTTGTAGAAATATTACCTATGTATTGAAGTCTTTAGTATATAAAGGGACAGTTTTGTCATTTGTAGAAATATTACCTTTGTATTGAAGTCTTTAGTATATAAAGGGACAGTTTTGTCATTTGTAGAAATATTACCTTTGTATTGAAGTCTTTAGTATATAAAGGGACAGTTTTGTCCTTTGTAGAAATATTACCTATGTATTGAAGTCTTTAGTATATAAAGGGACAGTTTTGTCATTTGTAGAAATATTACCTATGTATTGAAGTCTTTAGTATATAAAGGGACAGTTTTGTCATTTGTAGAAATATTACCTATGTATTGAAGTCTTTAGTATATAAAGGGACAGTTTTGTCATTTGTAGAAATATTACCTATGTATTGAAGTCTTTAGTATATAAAGGGACAGTTTTGTCATTTGTAGAAATATTGCCTAATGTATTGAAGTCTTTAGTATATAAAGGGACAGTTTTGTCATTTGTAGAAATATTACCTTTCTATTGAAGTCTTTAGTATATAAAGGGACAGTTTTGTCATTTGTAGCACTGCTGTATAACACTGTAGTAGATCAAAGAACATTTCAAATTGTGTTGAAATCATGTTGAACACTTTTGTAGACAATAGAACATTTCAAATTGTGTCGAAATTCTATAGAACACTTTTTTAGACAATAGAACATTTCAAATTGTGTTGAAATTCTATAGAACACTTTTGTAAATAAAAGAATATTTCAATTTTTTAAAAATCCTGTAGAACACGTTTGTAGATAAAAAGCGTGTAAAAAGAACATTTTAAATATGTAGACATTTTGTAAAACACTTTTGTAAAAGAACAATATTTTACATTTGTAGAAAGGTAAAAGACGTGTGTAGATGACGAATCTAAAACAAAAAAAGCAGCGAAGATAAATAAATTGCGCCATCACACTTGAAAACAATCTTTGACTGAGACAGACATCAGCATTCATGCATCGCTGTCCTTGTATGATATCTTCACTTGCCTCATACACATATTATGAGAAGTTGACAATGGGGCAACTTAGCAGAGAAACAAGGGAATGAAAACATTCTGTGAAACGCCAATAATATGCACCGTTATTAGTAATAATGTGGGAGTATAGAGCAGCTGTGAAATGTGTTTTGTTGTTTGTGGAAACTGAGAACTCTTGAAAATTATAGTCTAGATACGTTGATGTCATCAAAAGACTAGATTTGTCAAGGAGAAAAGTGTTGTGAAATAACATGGGTATGTTAACGAGAAAAGTGTTGTGAAATAACATGGGTATGTTAACGAGAAAAGTGTTGTGAAATAACATGGGTATGTTAACGAGAAAAGTGTCTTGAAATAACATGGGTATGTTAACGAGAAAAGTGCCTTGAAATAACATGGGTATGTTAACGAGAAAAGTGCCTTGAAATAACATGGGTATGTTAACGAGAAAAGTGCCTTGAAATAACATGGGTATGTTAACGAGAAAAGTGTCTTGAAATAACATGGGTATGTTAACGAGAAAAGTGTCTTGAAATAACATGGGCATGTTAACGAGAAAAGTGCCTTGAAATAACATGGGTATGTTAACGAGAAAAGTGTCTTGAAATAACATGGGTATGTTAACGAGAAAAGTGTCTTGAAATAACATGGGCATGTTAACGAGAAAAGTGTCTTGAAATAACATGGGCATGTTAACGAGAAAAGTGCCTTGAAATAACATGGGTATGTTAACGAGAAAAGTGTCTTGAAATAACATGGGTATGTTAACGAGAAAAGTGTCTTGAAATAACATGGGCATGTTAACGAGAAAAGTGTCTTGAAATAACATGGGCATGTTAACGAGAAAAGTGTCTTGAAATAACATGGGCATGTTAACGAGAAAAGTATCTTGAAATAACATGGGCATGTTAACGAGAAAAGTGCCTTGAAATAACATGGGCATGTTAACGAGAAAAGTGCCTTGAAATAACATGGGTATGTTAACGAGAAAAGTGCCTTGAAATAACATGGGTATGTTAACGAGAAAAGTGCCTTGAAATACCATGGGTATGTTAACGAGAAAAGTGCCTTGAAATAACATGGGTATGTTAACGAGAAAAGTGTCTTGAAATAACATGGGCATGTTAACGAGAAAAGTGTCTTGAAATAACATGGGCATGTTAACGAGAAAAGTGCCTTGAAATAACATGGGTATGTTAACGAGAAAAGTGCCTTGAAATAACATGGGTATGTAAACGAGAAAAGTGCCTTGAAATAACATGGGTATGTTAACGAGAAAAGTGTCTTGAAATAACATGGGTATGTTAACGAGAGAAGTGTCTTGAAATAACATGGGTATGTTAACGAGAAAAGTGTCTTGAAATAACATGGGTATGTTAACGAGAAAAGTGCCTTGAAATAACATGGGTATGTTAACGAGAAAAGTGTCTTGAAATAACATGGGCATGTTAACGAGAAAAGTGTCTTGAAATAACATGGGCATGTTAACGAGAAAAGTGCCTTGAAATAACATGGGTATGTTAACGAGAAAAGTGTCTTGAAATAACATGGGCATGTTAACGAGAAAAGTGTCTTGAAATAACATGGGCATGTTAACGAGAAAAGTGTCTTGAAATAACATGGGCATGTTAACGAGAAAAGTATCTTGAAATAACATGGGCATGTTAACGAGAAAAGTGTCTTGAAATAACATGGGCATGTTAACGAGAAAAGTGTCTTGAAATAACATAGGCATGTTAACGAGAAAAGTGTCTTGAAATAACATGGGCATGTTAACGAGAAAAGTGCCTTGAAATAACATGGGCATGTTAACGAGAAAAGTGTCTTGAAATAACATGGGTATGTTAACGAGAAAAGTATCTTGAAATAACATGGGCATGTTAACGAGAAAAGTGCCTTGAAATAACATGGGCATGTTAACGAGAAAAGTGCCTTGAAATAACATGGGTATGTTAACGAGAAAAGTGCCTTGAAATAACATGGGTATGTTAACGAGAAAAGTGCCTTGAAATAACATGGGTATGTTAACGAGAAAAGTGCCTTGAAATAACATGGGTATGTTAACGAGAAAAGTGTCTTGAAATAACATGGGCATGTTAACGAGAAAAGTGTCTTGAAATAACATGGGCATGTTAACGAGAAAAGTGCCTTGAAATAACATGGGTATGTTAACGAGAAAAGTGCCTTGAAATAACATGGGTATGTTAACGAGAAAAGTGCCTTGAAATAACATGGGTATGTTAACGAGAAAAGTGTCTTGAAATAACATGGGTATGTTAACGAGAGAAGTGTCTTGAAATAACATGGGTATGTTAACGAGAAAAGTGTCTTGAAATAACATGGGTATGTTAACGAGAAAAGTGCCTTGAAATAACATGGGTATGTTAACGAGAAAAGTGCCTTGAAATAACATGGGTATGTTAACGAGAAAAGTGTCTTGAAATAACATGGGTATGTTAACGAGAAAAGTGTCTTGAAATAACATGGGCATGTTAACGAGAAAAGTGTCTTGAAATAACATGGGCATGTTAACGAGAAAAGTGTCTTGAAATAACATGGGTATGTTAACGAGAAAAGTGTCTTGAAATAACATGGGCATGTTAACGAGAAAAGTGTCTTGAAATAACATGGGTATGTTAACGAGAAAAGTGTCTTGAAATAACATGGGCATGTTAACGAGAAAAGTGTCTTGAAATAACATGGGCATGTTAACGAGAAAAGTGTCTTGAAATAACATGGGCATGTTAACGAGAAAAGTGTCTTGAAATAACATGGGCATATTAACGAGAAAAGTGCCTTGAAATAACATGGGTATGTTAACGAGAAAAGTGTCTTGAAATAACATGGGTATGTTAACGAGAAAAGTATCTTGAAATAACATGGGCATGTTAACGAGAAAAGTGTCTTGAAATAACATGGGTATGTTAACGAGAAAAGTATCTTGAAATAACATGGGCATGTTAACGAGAAAAGTGCCTTGAAATAACATGGGCATGTTAACGAGAAAATTGTCTTGAAATAACATGGGCATGTTAACGAGAAAAGTGCCTTGAAATAACATGGGTATGTTAACGAGAAAAGTGTCTTGAAATAACATGGGTATGTTAACGAGAAAAGTATCTTGAAATAACATGGGCATGTTAACGAGAAAAGTGCCTTGAAATAACATGGGCATGTTAACGAGAAAAGTGCCTTGAAATAACATGGGTATGTTAACGAGAAAAGTGTCTTGAAATAACATGGGTATGTTAACGAGAAAAGTGCCTTGAAATAACATGGGTATGTTAACGAGAAAAGTGCCTTGAAATAACATGGGTATGTTAACGAGAAAAGTGTCTTGAAATAACATGGGCATGTTAACGAGAAAAGTGTCTTGAAATAACATGGGCATGTTAACGAGAAAAGTGCCTTGAAATAACATGGGTATGTTAACGAGAAAAGTGCCTTGAAATAACATGGGTATGTTAACGAGAAAAGTGCCTTGAAATAACATGGGTATGTTAACGAGAAAAGTGTCTTGAAATAACATGGGTATGTTAACGAGAGAAGTGTCTTGAAATAACATGGGTATGTTAACGAGAAAAGTGCCTTGAAATAACATGGGTATGTTAACGAGAAAAGTGTCTTGAAATAACATGGGTATGTTAACGAGAAAAGTGTCTTGAAATAACATGGGTATGTTAACGAGAAAAGTGCCTTGAAATAACATGGTTATGTTAACGAGAAAAGTGTCTTGAAATAACATGGGTATGTTAACGAGAAAAGTGCCTTGAAATAATATTGGTATGTTAACGAGAAAAGTGCCTTGAAATAACATGGGTATGTTAACGAGAAAAGTATCTCGAAAGAGCGTTACTGTTTTTAATAAAAAGGAAGCTATAAAAAGGGTGGTTTTGTTAATAGTCGAGATGTCATAAAAGACAAGACTTGGTTACACATGAAGTAGTTTATGTATAAAGGATGTTTATGAAAATAGGTTCTTGTGGCGACATGATTGTTAGCTAGTTAGTTATTTAGTTAGAAAGATTGTTGATTAGCTAAACTGGATAATTAGTTGGCTAAATAGTAAGTTGTGATCTCTGCAATATGTGCCATTTTGGCACGCAAGGTTTCTGTTTTTGAGATTGTAGTTCTGCCCTATGTGCCGTCTTCGGCTCGAAAGGACAATAGATAGATAGAAATACTAAGTTAGTTAGATAGTTATGTAGTTAGAAAGATAGTTAATTAGACAATAAATTAGTTACACAGTAAGTTAGTTAGCTAGATAGTTACTTAATTAGAAAAAGAGTTAGTTAGTTATATAGTAATTTAGTTAAATATTAAATTAGATAGCTAGATAGTTACTCAATTAGAAAGAGAGTTAGTTAGTTATATAGTAATTTAGTTAAATATTAAGTTAGATAGCTAGATAGTTACTTAATTAGAAAGAGAGTTAGTTAGTTATATAGTAATTTAGTTAAATATTAAGTTAGATAGCTAGATATTGTTATTGAGTTATTAGCGCATCATCATCATTGCACTCCGAACATGTCCATAGGTGCTCACATCCCGTCCTCAGCAAGTCCCAAAGTGTCCAGCGACTGACGACTCCAGCTCTGTGTTGGTTGATAAGTCTTCTTACACACCCACTACGTTTCACGTTTCCGGCTATTCCCATTTTAACTCCCATCCTTTTCATCCGAAGGAGTGATGTGGACTCATGGTTGTCGAAGTCCTGTGACCTTCCACTTCACGGAGGGCATGGATGATGTCCACCCGACCCATTGGTTGACCGTCCTCAACGACAGCGCAGATATCCAGTCTGCACGGTCTTTCATTTCCCCGTACTCCCGCATGTCATAGGACGTAGACAAAGGTGACCTTATGTATTTTTGGCTTCTGCAATGACTCTACCCATTGCATACGTACAGATCCCGCCTCCACTTTTCTTATCAGGCTCATCGAATCATTCAATATACAGGCGTAGGTGTAGTCTTGTGACTCTAACCAGATGAATGCCTCGATATAGCTAGATAGTTACTTAGTTAGAAAGATAGTTAGTTAATTATATAGTTTTTAGGACTTCCGGTTTCAAGATGGCGGGTCATGTTTGCGTCAACGTTCACTGTTACGTAATTTGTGCCGGAAAGATGGTTAATTCTATCTTTCCAATGCAGATCAGTGTATAGATAAAAGGTTCCACTGTTGGGAACTTCCCCGGTGAAGCAGAGCACATGCATGTGATCTGAAATCCTCTACAGTGTGCGTGATAGTGTGTTCTGGTGTTGATTGCAATATACATCATCATTGGAATACCGGTCAATATGACGGTTAGGCGTCAGGAACTTTTAATTGCTGTGTCTGAAAAGTGTTCCTCGTTGCAGTATCCGCATATTCCAAGTCCGGCTTGCTGCAGGAGCTACTGAGTTAAGTGCTCTGTGCACACCGTGAGCTGTGTGTATCATCTGTGTTGATCATGTTTCGATATTCCAATGGTTTACGATGAATGCTGATATCGTATGACAGGGAACAGTTGGCTGTGTTCACTTTCTGTGCAGTTTCGCCTTATGTCTTTTGGCATGTGCTGAGACTGCTATGATGGGGGATAGGCTAACTTTCTTTGTTTTGGAGATGAGTTAGTAATTCGGATGATTCCACTGGCACGGGCGGTTGAGCAATTATGGATTTTAATTCGTTTGCAGTGATACCGGGGCCTTCCATAACCAAAATAAATAGTTATTTAGTTAAATATTAAGTTAGATAGCTAAATAGTTATTTAGTTTTTTTTAGTGGTACCCATTTCTGCCAGCGGCTGGATCGACTGCGGGAGTATTTTTTTTTTCGACCACAAGTACAACTCACTATAGAATCGAACACGGGTGGGTTGTCCGAACATCGGTAGCCCAGTCGGGTTGTTTTAAAAAATAGGTTACCAAGGCCTGCAAGCTCACTGTATTCATTTACAAAGGTCCCTTCAGTTTGAGCTGCAAAGAACTAAGACTTCAGCCCAAGCCTGCCAAGCAGAGCTAAGCAGAACGAAGCAGAGCCAATCAGAGTCAAACGTGGCAAGCAGAACCAAGCAGAGCCAAGCCAGCCAAGCAAAATCAAGCAGAGCCAAACCAGCCAAGCAGAATCAAACAAAACCAAGCAGAGCCAAGCCTGCCAAGCAGAGCTAAGCAGAGCCAAGCCTGCCAAGCAGAGCTAAGCAGAGCCAAGCAGAACGAAGCAGAGCCAATCAGAGTCAAACGTGGCAAGCAGAACCAAGCAGAGCCAAGCAGAACCAAGCAGAGCCAAGCCAGCCAAGCAGAATCAAGCAGAGCCAAACCAGCCAAGCAGAATCAAACAAAACCAAGCAGAGTCAAGCGTGCCAAGCAGAGCCATCTGTGTATGAACTGCATGACCTTCAAGTTAATTCTCAATATACATGGTCTGTAATTAAATTATGACATTTAGTTTTGATATCTGCATTGTCCATGATACACACCTCTGTTGATGAATGAGGTTGGCTTGTCTAGAGACCGATGTCATAACTCTGGACAAGAAAGCTCCGATTCAAAACCCACCTGAAACAGTGGTAATTTTTACAAAAGCAATGACAATTAATCCATGGTTTATTTATGACAATACTCTCCACATTAGACATGTGTAAACGCGACATGAAGACTCTGAACATAAACCCAGCAGTCTGGGGTGAAATAGCTACAGACCGCAATCGCCGGAAACACACGCTGAGACTGTCTGAAAAGTGTTCCTGGTTGCAGTTTCCTCATATTCCAAGTCCGACTTGTTGCAGGAGCTACTGAGTTATGTGTTCTGTGCACACCGTGAGATGTGCGTTTCATCTGTTTTGATCATGTTTCGATATTGTAATATATATATATATATATATATATATATATTGTTTACGATGAATGATGATATCGTACGAAGAAGCAGAACAAATGGCTGTGTTCACTTTCTGTACGGTTTCGCCTTATGTCTTTTGGCGTGTGCTGAGACTGCTATCATGGGAACTACATCTACGTTTCTTTGCTTGGGAGATGAATTAGTAATTCGGATGAATCCACTGGCACGGGTGGTTGAGCAATTATGGATTTTAATTCTTTTGCATTGATACAGGGGCCTTCCATAACCATAACTATCTGAGGGTCCAACTCAAAAAATAAGCAGATGGATTTGTGGAGAAAGAGAACACACGGCGAAAGGCAAGAAAAGAAAAAAATAACATTTCTAGGGGCGCTGAAAAATCCACAGTCAACTTTGACTGACGGAGGCTACTACCCTCCACTGACCTCTTGATTAGTGAGATCAGATGCCTAGTCCTCTCGGATAACCGCAAGAAGCATAATATGCCGTGTACACTGGCTCACGTTATACAACCCTTAGCTTTTAACACTGAAAAGAGTAGGCTATAGTATGGCCGCTACCCGAGCAATATTGTCAGCAGAAAAACCAATTAACACAGTTGGGCCAGGATTCTCCTAGGTTCTTCTTGAGATTCTAGAGGGGAATATAGGAGCACCAATGGGTCTGTTCGGTATGCAGTGATGGTGATTCTAACACCTATCTAGGTTATATAATAAAACCTGCTTAACAACGGAACCTGTACATCCATCGTTGAACTAACAATATTCTGAAGAACACGGCAGACTGAAACATTATCTATAACATTGCTCCTTCTCATGGTTGGTGGAAGACACGTTTTCCTGTGACAATATGCGCTGTTTATTGCTTATTGTCAAGTCTATGTCAATACATTTTAGAAAGGGAGTTTATCGGTGTTATATAGAGCTAATTCTAACCTATGGAAGTGAATCATGGACAGTAAACACACAGATGAAAAGACAATTTGAGGCCACAGAGATGGGATTTCTCAGAAGAATATTGAAAGTTCCCTGGACAGCTAAAAAGTGTCATGGCATGGAAAACAATCAACAACAGAACTGATACAATACACTGTAGATAGAAGATTGTGGAAGGACATGATCGCCTACGCCAACCGATATAGCACATGATGATGATTTTTTCTTAGTGTCCAACCCATGAAGATATTACACAAACTGTCCAATGTTAGTAATAAGAATAGACGGAAATAGCACTCAACAATACTCTTTCTCGTGGCAACGCACAACACAATCATCATCTGATTATAGTTTTATCTTCTGGTGGAACGTGGTTTTCATCGCGACTGGAATGAAGATAGTTCGCTAAGTGAAATAGTCCCGTTTTGTTTAGGCTAGGATATGTGTAAACAAGTAAAGAGCTCCCGTCACTTCAAATGGCGTATAGGGAATATGGTGTTAGTGACCATACATTTTACAGACCTACGGCACATGATTTTTAGGGGTAATGGGGGTCAGTATTACGCCCGTGCCGCTTTACTTTCCCAGAAAAAAAATCGGGTACCCATTTAAGGCTGGGTAAACCCGGAAGCCGTCGGTTTGGATCGAACTCTACCCTATTCCTTTATAGTCCAGTTCACTAACCACTGAGCTATCGCGGCTCCTTAGGATATGTGTATCACACCCGATATCAAATCCCTTTGATCCTGCCAAAAATCGAACCGACCATCCTTTGTGTAGCAAGCTACCGCTTTAATCCTATTAGCCCCTCACTCCCTGTATACTTTATTTTTCTTAAATAAAAAAAAAAAACGACAAAAGAAGCCATTAAATTTGTCTGAGGAGTAAGGTATTTACCTGAAACACGGTTCTTTGTAAATGCTATTTAGTTAATTTGCTCGTTTCTGTCGTTTCAGGTATACATATAATATTATGAAGGTTTCTTGGCGGAGTGGTTAGTGTTTTCGCTCCTGATAAGGAGGGTCGGATTTCCAGAACCGGCAATTTTTTTTTTTTTGGGCACGAAGAGGCTGCCGATTTCACCCAGCTACTAAAAACGGGTACCACGGATTTTGTTTTTAATGGGAAGAGGTCTTACGTAATACCGACCACACCACTCAAAACTGTGCTGTGGTGATGAGCAAAATGTGGCCACTAACACCATATTCTATGTATGCCTAGCCAGGCAGGCGAAAGAAGAGAGAGGCAGGAGGGAGGGGAGGAGGAGAGCTGTTTTTTTTTAAATATCCTACTACATGTCCAAAGCAACTAGGAGATGTTTCTTAAATTTTTTTTTTCTATCTATCTATCTTTCGTTCGCTCGAAGTATTGTCTATATCAGCAATGTCGTTTCCTGTATGAATTTTACTGTCTTTTGTAATTCTTGCAGTGGCCCATATAGTTTTGTCTGTAGTGTTGTATCTATGGGCCAATGGATTTTCCTCAGTCTACTATATTCAGTGCAGTCTTGAAGTATGTGTTCAGCAGTCTGGGGTGCCTGTCCACATGTACAAGAAGTTGATGTGCCGATCTTGAATTTTGTATACATGTGACTATGGAGTCGGTTGTGTCCTGTTCTTAGGCGTATAATGATAACTTGTTCATATCTATTCATATTATGAAAGGCATCCTGATATGGGGCTTGTGGTCCTCTGATTGATTTGATTATCTGTTTCTTATGATGGTATGTGACTGGTGTATCTAGTTGTGTGCCTGTTGAACCTTCCTTTGCCAACTGATCTGCTTTCTCATTTCCTGGTATTCCACAGTGAGACGGGATCCACTGCAGGGCAACCCTGTGGTGCTTGCAGAGTTCAGTCAATAAGGTCTGTAGATGTGGTAATTTTCTGGATTGTAGTGCCTGGAGTACTGATCTTGCATCTGTCAAAAACACTACAGGCTGTGGGCTAAGATTACTGTTCAGCAGCTTTTCTATTGCCAACTTTATTGCTTGTATTTCTGCATCATAATTGTGACAATATTTCCCTGTTGCTATTTTATTCATATCCCTAGTGTTATTTGGGTACTCTATATATGCACCTGCTCCCCCATTCTTTACTGCATTCTGTGCTGATCCATCTGTGTACACACGGATCCATAGGTCTTGTGGGTATTCTTCATCCAGGAAACTGAGAGTTATTGTTTTTCGCTGTAGACTATTTTGTTCCTCTTTGTCAACTATTCCTTTCACTTCTGTCCGTATTTGAACTGATAATCCTGATTCATCTGTCCAGGGAGTCTGTTCTGGTATGGGCAGAAGGGGTTTAACAACTCTTGGCATGTCTGGTGTTTGTCTACTAATACGCTTGGCTTGGTGGATAAAACTGCTTCTCTTAAGTCGTCCCAATGCAAGATTTTGGAATCTGTCCTTCATTGGATGTCTCGGCATGCATACAAATTTTTCTGCCTGTATCAGCACCTTTGTGTCTCTCCGTTCTCTCAGTGCTGGTATCCTCCACAATTTCTCCATCTCCAATATTGGTGTTGATTTCATTGCTCCTGTGATGACCCTAAGTGCCTGGTTTTGTACTTTATCCAGTTCTTGCAATGTGGTGTTTGATGCTGAGCACCATGCGGATGATCCATATTCTAAATGTGGGCGTATACTCTGTTGGTAAACTTTACTGAGTATTTTCCCACTCGCACCCCATGTGGTTCCACACAACTTTCTTAGAATAGCCAATTTCCTCCTTGCTTTTTGGGTTGCCTTATTTATCTGCTGCTTCCAAGATAGTTTGTTATCAAATGTAACTCCGAGATATGTAGCTTGTATGTCTTCTTTCACAGGCTCATTGTTTATGTAGATGGCTCCTGCTTTTTGTTTTGTGGAGAGTGTGAAAAGTGTAGTACTGCATTTGTCTGTATTGATGCTGATACACCATCTATTTGTCCATGAATTCAGTGCATTCATAGCTCTTTGTAGCAATTTGGAGGCCACTGTTGCATACTCCTCTGTGCACCACATTACCAAGTCATCTGCATACATTGCCACTTTGATGCCATGTGGTAGTTCAGTAACTAGGTCATTGATGTAGATCAGAAAAAGTGTTGGAGATAGTACCCCTCCTTGTGGAACGCCCTGGCGCAATAAGACCTTCTTACTCTTAAGACCATCCAGTTGCACTCTGGCTCTCCTATTATGCAGGTATGCTTTGACCCATTTGTACATCCTGCCATTTACTCCATAATTTCTCAGTTTCTTCAAAAGCCCTTCCTTCCATACCTTATCAAATGCTTTCTTTAGGTCTATCCATGCTGCTAGTACCAGTTTCTTTTCTTGAAACGCATCTTCAATTTCCTGGGAAAGATAGGTTGCTTGATCTTCGGTAGAGTAACACTGTCTAAAGCCTGCTTGTTGTGGGACAAGGAGATTTTCACTTTCCAGGTACCACTGCAGTCTGAGATTGATTATACGTTCCATTGTTTTACACAAACAGCTTGTAAGGCTGATTGGTCTATAGCTGGATGTCATTGAACCATCTTTTCCTGGCTTTAGTAATGGTATCATAATTGCTTCTCTCCATGCCTGTGGCACTCTACCTGTGATCCAGCAAATGTTGTAGATCTGCAGTAGTTTTGCTTTAGCTGCAGTTCCCAAGTTCTTAATCATTTCATTGGACACTCCATCACTGCCTGGTGACTTTTTCATTTTTAATTTGGATATTGCCAGCTCTAGCTCTCTTTGTGTAATGGGTGTTTCCATTACTTCATGTGTGGTCTCTTCTTGTCTTGCATTTTGTTGTTTTAAACGGGTCTCTTGTCGTTTTTCTAGGCTAGTTTCAATATTATTGTCATTTGCAAAGGAGTCTGCAAAGTAATTTGCTGCATGTTTACCTGTTAGAATGTTTCCATCCTTCTTCAGTGTAATTTTGGTGTTCCTTTCTGTACCCTCATCATTCAGCTGTTTTACAAGCTTCCACACTTTTCTTGTGTCTCGTTCAAGATTCAAGGACTCTGTTTTCTCTTTCCAGCTTCTCCGTCTGGCTTGTAGTTTAGCCCGTTGAAATTTGGCTTTAGCATGCTGGTAGTTGTTGTGGTGTTCTTGGCAAGGGTTATTTTCTGCTTGCTTTCGAGATGTTTCCATGTCATTGTGTAGTTGCTCTAGTTCACTACTCCAGTATGGTTTGTAGTGTTTCCGTGCCCCTCTAGGTATTGTTTCACTGGCAGCTTGTATTATTAGTCTACTGAATTCATCAACTATTTTGTTGATGTCTCTATCTGTATTTATATCTTTAGTCAGTACACTGGTGTAGTGTTGATACATTTTCCAGTCTGCCTTTTTGTAATTCCATCTGGAGAGAGTGCTGCTCTCCCTGATGGCCTTATTTTGTACCACTAAAAAGACTGGTCGGTGGTCGCTGCCTCCAAGTTGTTTCCCAACAATTCGTGTGATATTCCAATCCAGGTCTGGTGAATGGAAAGCAAGGTCTGGTGTAGATGTGGTATGCCATGATCTGGAGTAGAATGTTGGTGGATCTGTTGCCTGGTTTAATAGTATAAGCCCATTGTCATCCTGCCAATTTTCAAGCTCTTCACCTCTCTTGTCCATATGTTCATAGCCCCAGCTCTGTGAATGGCTGTTAAAGTCTCCACATACAATTATTCTTTCTTGTAATGTAATTGTGTCTAGTGCTAGTGGGCGGTCACTCGGACAGTAGTAGTTAAGTAGATGGAAGTCTGTATTTCCTGTCCTGAGGTGCAGTATTTGATATTCCGCCCCATCCATATACACTTCAATCTGACATGCATTAATGTTGTTCCTTACAAGAGTCAGTATTCCGCCCTTTTGTCTATTTTTTCTGTCAGATCGGTAGCACTGGTATCCCCTAATCTGTGAAAAAAAAAAAAAAAAAAAAAAAAAAAAAAAAAAAAAAAAAATTAATTCAGTACCGCACAACCCGGAAACTTCACAACTTTTCCCGGAAACAACCCGGACAAAGTTTTACAACCTTCGATTGTGTTATCAGTGTTATTTGCTAAAATATCATTTATATATAAATATCAGCTTTAACTAAAATATCATTTATATATAAATATCAGTTTTAACTAAAATATCATTTATATATAAATATCAGCTTTACCTGAAATTTTATTTTTTTAAAAGTGGTGTCACAAAATGAAACCACTTCCATGAAATATCAATTTTAAGAATAAGTGGAATGTCTTGGGCTAGGACCTTTTTATCCATAAATACAGCAAAATGCTCAAAAATCATAACTAAAATGTGTCACTTTGGCATGAAGACAAACAGCTGTGGAAAGTGAGTGAAGCAGCACCCCCCCCCCACCCCCCCACCCATTTTGCCATTCTGACCCTAAATCTGTGAACCAGTTGACCGATATTTGTTTGCTTGCTTGCGATCGCCCGATGACTAAAGTATTCTAGAGTATTCTGGTAGACTAGAATATTCCTCTTCATCATCCGCCCTTAAAAGGACGTTTAGTGGGCGTGTCTGCGTTGTATTGTGGTTTGCAGTATAACTGTGATATTTGAGCCTTTCGGCCCAACACATCCGACTTCAGCACGACATTTTGAGTACCGGGTTGTCTTCCCTCTTCGATCCCTACTCGCTTGGTCAGATTAGACAGGTTAGTCTGTTACTAGGGGCACCGCGAAGCAAGTGGAGCAGGGTCTGGATGGTTCTGGTTCACCGATCCTGGCGCAAGCCATCAGCTGTGGGTCGCTGACAACTTCCAACTCTGGTGTTGGGAGGCGCGCCTTCACCTCCGTTCTTTTTTTTTTAATTTATCTTTTGGTTGCCTGAATTAAGGAACGCCAAATTATGATTAAACCCACATTCATTTTCACTCTAAGCCAGAACGCTACCCACTAAGCAAATGACGCTCCTTTATATACAGTATATCGAGATATTTTGTTTTCAAAATTCCACAATTCACATTCCGCAATATACTTTGAAGTCCACCCTGTTAGTCATCAGGTGTCTGCAGCAACAAGGTAACCACATCGGGGAATAGAGAAAGGAAGGATCAAAGGAGAAGAGCCACATCAAAAACAGATCAACATTCTTCTCATAATAACCGACTTACTGTCACACAGTGGGAGCCAAATAAGATCATCAAGAGATTAAACGAAGATCTTTAGAAGAAGGGGATTATATGTTCACATGTAAACTGTGACTACTGGTCAGAGGAACGTCCGAACTGCCATATTGAACATTTGACATCAATAACTGGGAACCTGCTGGTAAAGGTGAAGTCCCATGTGAGAATAGCTTGTTTCTGTACTTAGAATATTAGCATGTACCTTACCTGCTGGTGTAGGCGATCATGTCCTTCCACAATGATCAATCCTCAATGCATCGTATCAGTTATGTTGTTGACTGTGTGAATCATGCCGTGACACCGAATTGTTTAGTATTTTCTTTCTTTGTCATCCACGATCTCTCGTTCCCTATATTTTGCCAGCTGTAACTAAGTTTTCCAATTTTCCTCTTCTCGTGATATGCCGATGTGTTTTTTTATGAGCTCTCTTTGTCTTGGTTTGGTTGAGTATTTCCTCGTTGGACCTTTTAACTGTCCGTGGAACTCACAGCATTCTTCTGTGAAATACCATTTCTGAGGCCTCTAATCGTATTTTTGATTTACTTGTCTACTATCTATGATTCGATTGGTCAGAATTAACTCTTTACAGCACCGATGAACTCTCTTTCTCAGCTCTATTGGCATTTCTTCTGTGAAATATCATCTTCCTGTAGTTTGCTTTGAAATAAATAATTAAATAAACAAAGTAAAAAGGTAGGTTACTAACTAACTACCTAACTTGTCTATAAATGACAGAACATTTGATTGATTCTTGTATTTAGATTGTTCATTACTGGACAAAGACAATGCATATTGGCAGCTCGATCTTCGACACTTCAACACGGTGCACAGACTACGTCACAGCGAGAAAGATCTTTCTGGTAATTTCGGAATGTCGGTTAATATTATCCCATGTCTTTTTGTTCGTTTCTTCCACGCGTCAGCGGACAGGATTTTTATTTAGACTATTTCTGCTTTATTATTTTTTTATTTTTTTTCTGCATCATTAATGAATTATTTTTGCTATTTAGTTGAACTTTTCTGCTATCGCTTTTAAACATGTGAGTATATTTTCAGAATAGAAAGACAGACAGAATATATCAGCCAAATATATGGTGAGGAAAGACCAGAGTTAAACAATTCAAACAAAGAAACAGGACAACCAATTATGCAGGGTGAAGTGGAGGAGGCAATTCAACACATGAAAAGAGACAAAGTTCCAGGTCCCGACAATATAACAATCGAAGAGCATTGTGAGAGCTGGGAGAACAAGTTATAACAAAACTACTCAATGACATATTTAACACTGGACACATACCCGAAGATCTACTAAAATCTATCTTTGTAGCCATACCGAAGAAGTCAGGAGCCACTGATTGTGAAGACCATCGCACTATTAGTCTCATGAGCCATATGACTAAAATATTACTAAGAATCATCATGAGACGTGTAAGGAACAAAATAAAACCAGAAATAAGTGAGGAACAATGTGGATTTGTGGAAGGAAAGGGCACCAATAATGCAATATACATCTTAAGAACATTGATAGAAAGATCTATAGAGGTAAAGAAAGATCTATATATGTGCTTTATAGACTACACAAAAGCATTTGACAAAGTAAAGCATGTGGAAATGATCAATATGCTGGAGAAATTAAACATTGATGTCAAAGATCTGCGAATCATAAAAAAAAAACATGTACTGGCAACAAACAGCAGCAATACGAATTAACAACCAAACAGGATCATTTCAACTTATAAAACAAGGCGTCAGACAAGGCTGTGTTCTGTCGCCGGATTTGTTTTCACTTTACAGCGAACATATTATGAGATCAATAGTAGACAAAAAAGGAATTGAAGTCAACGGTCACAACATAAATAATTTGCGATATACGGATGACACAGTCTTAATAGCAGAGACAGAGAGAATGAGCTACAAGAAATGCTAGACATAATAGTAAAAGAAAGCAGCAAGAAAGGTCACAGTCTGAATAGTAAGAAAACAGAAGTAATGGTCATATCGAAGAAACAATCATCACCAGCATGTAGCATAAAAATAAACAGGACAAATTTGAAACAAGTGCAACGCGTCAAATACTTGGGCACAATAATAACATCAGATGGGAGATGCACCACAGAAATAAAAAAAAAAAAAACAGAATAGCTCAGGCCAAAATAGCATTTCAGAAAATGAAAAATCTCTTATGTAACAGATCTATGTCAATAGAAATGAGAAAGAGAGTTCATCGGTGCTACATAGAACCAATTCTGACCTATGGAAGCGAATCATGGACAGTAGACAAACAAATGAAAAGACGATTAGAGGCCACAGAGATGGGATTTCTCAGAAGAGTGTTGAAAGTTCCCTGGACAGCTAAATAGACAAATGAGGAAGTTCTCAAAGAGGCCAACACAAAAAGGCAGCTCCTAAAAAACATCAGAAAGAAACAATCAACATTTCTCGGGCACATCATGAGAAGAGGAAAGTTGGAATACTTGGTTACAACTGGCAAACTAAAGGAAAGAGAGATAGCGGACGACAAAGAGAGAAAATACTGGATAACTTGGTGTCATGGCATGGAAAACAGTCAACAACAGAACTGATACGATGCACGGTAGATAGAAGATTGTGGAAGGACATGATCGCCTACGCCAACCGGTATGGCACATGATGATGATGATTTATATATATATATATGAAAAAAGCATGGCAAGCAAAACATGTGGATTAGATTTGAATATCAAAAAGATATTCCTGTGGAATACGATCCTTGATATTACGTTTGTATTGAATCAGTTTGAGGCGATTTCGCAACAGTCGTCGTTATTGGCTTTAATGATATACAAATATAAGTGGGTTGGGGGGAATTGACTGACTAGTTACTACCAGCCTAACGAGTGAATAATTGTATTGATTTTAAAAAGATAACATTGAATTCAAATATGAAACTAGAATAGAGTAGAATATAACTAAGCTGGCATCTCTGATGAAACAGCAATAGAATAAACCAATAAATCTGGAAAACAAAACACCACAAGGCATAGTCCAGCTCTGACGCTCTATTACATGGCCTGTCAGAACTGACACCATGCAACAGTACAACTCAATAGATGAGAATACCCTTGAAGTAGGTTAAAAATAAAACTGAGAAATCTGACGAGTAAAAAAAAAAAACAGTAAAGTATCCCCGTCACGCCAAGTGGCGTATACGGAATATGGTGTTAGTGACCATACATTTTTACAGACCCGATTACAGACACGATATTTGGAGTAATGTGGTCGGCCCGTGCCGCTTTATTTTCCCAGAAAAAAATCTGGTACCCATTAAAGGCTGGCTGAACCGAGAGCCGTAGGTTGGAATCGAACCTTACCTCTTGTACTTTGTAGTCCAGTTCACTAACGATTGAGCTATCTCGGCTCCCAAATCTGAAGTAGCGCATCATTTTAGTCAATAGGCCGCAAAAAGAAAGTTCTACGTGGGTTAAGGGTCTCCTTTGATTTTCTCAGTTTTTCAATAATAAAGTCGAAGCACCAATGGGTCGGTCCGGTGTACAGAAATGATGATCCTAACAATAAACAATACTAAAACTGGTAAATGATTTTAAATATTTGGAAACAATGTTAAACTCAGATGATAGATGTACAGCAGAGGTGAGATGCAGAATAGCTCAGGCAAAAGCAGCTTTTAAAAAAATGAGGAAGAAACTGTGCAATCCATTTATGACAATAAAAACAAGAAAAAGAGTACTTAAATGTTACGTAGACCCAGGCTTAAAATATGGATGTGAATTATGGACGATAGGAAAACTGACATGAAAATCACTAGAGGCTTTAGAAATGTGCTTTTACAGACTAATGATGAGAATACCATGAACATCTAAGAAGAGTAATGAAAATGTTCTGAAAGAGGCTAAAACAAAAAAAAGACATAATATCCAATATTAGGAAGAAACAATCATCATTTTTTGGCCATGTAATGAGAAGAGAACAACTGGAATATATTGTAACAACTGGAAAAATTGAGGGACAAAGAGATAGAGGGAAGCAAAGAGAAAAAATACCAGACAGTTTAAGAGAATAGCTTGGCAGAAGGTCAACAACAGAAATGATAAATAACTGTCGAGATCGAAAGGTTTGGAGAGACATGATCACCTACGCCAGCAGGCTTGGTACTTTGTAAGCCTAGGCCGTGCAGTAGAGTTTTTGCTCGTTGGTTTTCCTTTGACTCTCTCGATTTCTTCGATAAGAAGTTCAAAGCACCTATGGGTGTGTGCGGTGTACAGAAATGATGATCCTACCATATAAGAGGATTGCACTATTGTCAATACTGTTAGTTTAAATATTTTATATGCGTCTAACAAGTAACAAATAAAATGCAAAATTAGAAAGTGAAATACAAACATGGGTGTGAGGCGTTACTAACTAAGAACCCAAACAAGAAAGCTTGTTAAATCATCACCAATAACTCAGACCCACATAAAGAGCTTATTACATAGGTAAAATAAAAAAAACAAAATATGATGCAATTATAGCATATCTCACGATCTAACGGGCGGGCCAGAAATATGAATAATATGATCTGGAAGGCATGGGTTAGAGAAGAAAATTAGTAGATGATTTCAAAGATTGGACAGTACATTATTTTGTATTATTCAATTTTTCTCTTTGTTTTTCTCCTATATGTATTCCTTTTCTTTTCTCACTCACTCTAACTCTC
>JAVIAB010000059.1:55594102-55636602 GCA_032433765.1 Megaustenia siamemsis | reverse complement strand
ATTTATTGTAACAACTGCAAAAATTGAGGGACGAAGAGATAGAGGGAAGCAAAAAGAAACAATACCAGACAGCTTACGAGAATGGCTTGGCAGAAGGTCAACAACAGAAATGATAAATAAATGTCGCGATCGAAAGTCGTGGAGAGACATGATCACCTGCGCCAGTAGGCCTAGTACTTGATGATGATGATGATGATGATGATTTGTATCTAGTCTAAACCACCGGAAACTACTATTCGCACTGTTTCGTCCTTTAACGGTTTGTCTGCAATCCAAGTATTCAGCCCTACCCTATCCGGAAGATACGTGTCTTGATAGGAACATACAGATATACAATTTATTCCCGAGTTGTGTTCGTAACCCTATGCTATTGTCATGTGTACATATGAGTGAAAAACATCACATATAATCATCATTATTATCATGTGCCATAACGATTGGCGTATGCAATCATGTCCTTACACTATCTTCTATCTACAGTGCATCGTATCAGTTCTGTTGTTGACTGTTTTCCGTGTCATGACATCAAGCTATCCAGCATTTCTTGCCTTGTCGTCCGCGATCTCTCTTTCCTTGTATTTTGCCAGTTATAACCAAATATTCCAACTTTCCTCTTGCCACGATGCGCTCGAAAAATCTTGATTGTTTCTTTTTGATGTTTCTTAGGAGCACCCTTTTTATGTTGGCCTCTTTGAGAAATTCCTCGTTGGTCTTTTTAGCTGTCCAGGGAACTTTCAACATTCTTCTGAGAATGTCCAGCTGACATTATTTGTTAACCTTCCATCATTGTGAGCAGACTACTTTTACCAGCTAGGTCTATTTTTGTATAAAATCGTTGTTACTTTTACTTCTATATTTCTACATTGTATCTATCCTCCAACATGTAGCACATCTCTCTCTTGCTCCTTTACTTACCAGTCTTTATCATCCTAGATGTAGCAGTATTTATCTGTGCATCATCGTTTGTTATCATTGTCAACGTTCTCTGAAGAAGGCCGCATGTAGGCTGAAACGTTAGTATTTTGTTGTGTTCCTTTGTTTGTAAAGCTGTCACCATAACTTGTAGTAGTTTATGTTACACTCCACTACTGGATCCTTGCTACCAGCTTTACCGCAGCACTACATTTACTTGCCCGTTCCCTATTTACATTTCTTATTTATTTATTTTTTTATAAATGTATTTGTTGATCTTTGAATATTTTTTGTTTTGTACCTGATGAAAAGTTTAGCCGAAACGTCGGAGCTTGTCTCGTATCTCGATTAATTTTCCTGCTTAATACCATTTTATATATACTTTACCTTTTCTGCTGCTCTCCCTCCGGCATCGCATAGTAATTACTATAATTTGTGTTTATATATATATGTGCGTATCTACATGGAACCTCAATAGATGATTTTGCTCATAATCTATACTTTATTTACATAATTTATTATATTTATTATATTTAGCTCATAATTTATACTTTTTTTCTGACCTAGAACTAGACCGATCCTACTTCACCTCTTTCCGATGCCACTAGAAACAAACTAATCAGTCTAGTCTGACCAAGTGAGTTGGAATCGGAAGGAAAGCAACCTGATACACACAAACGCCATGCCGAAGTCGGATATGTTGGGACAAAATGTGTACATCACAGCCACGCTGAAAACCACACCACAATTTAAGACGGCCCACTTAACATTCTTTGAAGGGAGTTGTGGGCCATTCATTTCTTTAGTCATCCGGTGAGTGCGAAAAGAAAGAGGGTAAGACTGAGATAAATGAATAAAGAAGGAAGTAAAGAAAGTAAGAAAGAAACAGAAAGAAAGTAAAGAACAGACAGAAAGAAGATAAACATAACATTGATAATTAAAAAATGAAAGAAAAAAGAAAGAAAGAATAAAAAATGTGTAAAATGTTCCTTTCTTAAACAAAACTAAAAATCTTCAAACAAATGTCAACCAATATTGGCTGTTCCATCGGAGTCGTCACAATGTCCTTGACAGAGAAGTATACTCAAACGTTCTGTCACTCCAGGTGGGTCCCATCTCTCGTCCACGCTCTGTCTTCTGTCAAGAAATAGAAGTACTCACTCAATACATGCAGCACCTGTGGCCTCTGACCGAGCTTAGTCGAGGGAAGCTTGATTTGCATGCCCTCTCGTGTCTCACTAGCAACGAGCGACCGCTAGTTTATTCTTGTCCAAAGTCGAGAAACATGTTCCTCTATAGCATGTATAAATTAAAACATGTTCCAGATCACTAGTTCTCATAATAATCCCGGCTGGCCAGAGTAAGGATTCCCAAGTTATATCAAGGAACAGTCTTTAACACAGAAAGCGTTAAGGCGTGTCAACCAATGATTTTTTTCGGTGACACTTCGCTGCAAAGAATAAGATTTTTAAAAAAGGACAAAAGGAAGTAATTTTTTTTTAAGTAGAAGGAAAAGTTTTTAAAAAATATAAGAAACTTCTTACTTTTGAATAATACGCGATCAAATAATGATTGACTCAATATGTCATCGACCCGTGCAATGTTCTCAGATTAACGGGGATATGTATTATCGAATGTGATTTCAGTTGCGCAAGTAAAAAAAACATAACGAAAAACATAATTTAATTAATGTTAAACACAAGCAATGAAGCCGAAGCAATTGCTATTGACTAGTTTTTTCGACAAGCACTCAGAACACACACAAACCAAACAGCAAAAAAGAAAGGAACTTAATATGCACTCCAGCGACATGAAGCCGGTTCGACAAGGTGGCGACATTGCATGAATGCAATGCGTTTGAAACTCGGTTAACTGAACCCTCGTTCTACCCTCGGATAAATTGATACCATTGACCGTTCATTGGTATTTGTCGTTTTTGTAGCGATATTTGTCTCGTAATTTCATCATTAGGACTAACACTATTGGTAGTATTTATCGCTGAAGCGAACATTAACTCTTAGAGTACGTACGGCCTGTTTTGTTTACAAGTTTTCGTGAATTGCTAAACTCATTCAGTGTCTAATAAATAAATTGTACATTGTTTTTTAAAGAGAGAATGATTGTGTGTGTGTGTGGGGGGGGGGGGGGAGGCGTGCGGTTCACATCATAGTACTTCATTGTCGCTTTCTGCAAATTACAAAATATGTGCACGTTAATAGTTTCAGTAGCTTGTTGACTGCATACTCATTGAGCTTACACTATCAACAACAGCGGGGAGCCGCAATAGCTCAGTGGTTAGTGAACTGGACTACAAAAGACAAGACGTCAGGTTTGATCCTGATCGGCTGTTTCCGGTTTCACCCAGCCTAGTGCTTTAGACATAATCTGTGCACAAACATACTAGTGCTTTAGACATAATCTGTACACAAACATACTAGTGCTTTAGACATAATCTGTACACAAACATACTAGTGCTTTAGACATAATCTGTACACAAACACGCTAGTGGTTTAGACATAATCTGTACACAAACACGCTAGTGCTTTAGACATAATCTGTGCACAAACATACTAGTGCTTTAGACATAATCAGTACACAAACATACTAGTGCTTTAGACATAATCAGTACACAAACATACTAGTGCTTTAGACATAATCTGTACACAAACATGCTAGTGCTTTAGACATAATCAGTACACAAACATGCTAGTGCTTTAGACATAATCAGTACAAAAAAAATACTAGTGTTTTAGACATAATCAGTACACAAACATACTAGTGCTTTAGACATAATCAGTACAAAAAAAATACTAGTGTTTTAGACATAATCAGTACACAAACATACTAGTAAGTAAAGAAAGTAAAGAGCCCCCGTCACGCCAAGTGGCGTATAGGGAATATGGTGTTAGTGACCATAAATTTTACAGACCATCAGCATATGGTTTTTGGGGTAATGTGGTCGGTATTACGCCCGTGCCGCTTTACTTTCCCAGAGAAATATCCGGTACCCATTTCAGGCTGGGTGAATCCGGAAGCCATCGGTTGGGATCGAACCCTACCCCTTGTCCTTTGTAGTCCAGTTCACTAACCACTGAGCTATCGCGGTTCCCACAAACATTCTAGTGGTTTAGACATAATCTGTACACAAACATACGAGTGGTTTAGATATAATCTGTGCACAAACATACGAGTGGTTTAGATATAATCTGTACACAAACATACAAGTGGTTTAGACATAACCAGTAAACAAACATACGAGTGGTTTAGACATAATCTGTACACGAACATACGAGTGGTTTAGACATAACCAGTACACAAACATACGAGTGGTTTAGACATAGCCAGTACACAAACATACGAGTGGTTTAGACATAACCAGTACACAAACATACGAGTGGTTTAGACATAACCAGTACACAAACATGCTAGTGCTTTAGACATAATCAGTACACAAACACGCTAGTGGTTTAGACATAATCTGTACACAAACACGCTAGTGGTTTAGACATAATCTGTACACAAACACGCTAGTGGTTTAGACATAATCTGTACACAAACACGCTAGTTGTTTAGACATAATCTGTACACAAACACGCTAGTGGTTTAGACATAATCTGTACACAAACACGCTAGTGGTTTAGACATAATCAGTACACAAACACGCTAGTGGTTTAGACATAATCTGTACACAAACACGCTAGTGGTTTAGACATAATCTGTACACAAACACGCTAGTGGTTTAGACATAATCTGTACACAAACACGCTAGTTGTTTAGACATAATCTGTACACAAACACGCTAGTGGTTTAGACATAATCAGTACACAAACACGCTAGTGGTTTAGACATAATCTGTACACAAACACGCTAGTGGTTTAGACATAATCTGTACACAAACACGCTAGTGGTTTAGTCATAATCTGTACACAAACACGCTAGTGGTTTAGACATAATCTGTACACAAACACGCTAGTGCTTTAGACATAATCAGTACACAAACACGCTAGTGGTTTAGACATAATCAGTACACAAACACGCTAGTGGTTTAGACATAATCTGTACACAAGCACGCAAGTGGTTTAGACATAATCAGTACACAAACATACGAGTCGTTTAGACATAATCTGTACACAAACAAGCTAGTGGTTTAGACATAATCTGTACACAAACGCGCTAGTGGTTTAGACTAAATCAGTACACAAACACGCTAGTGGTTTAGACATAATCTGTACACAAACACGCTAGTGGTTTAGACATAATCAGTACACAAACATACGAGTCGTTTAGACATAATCTGTACACAAACACGCTAGTGGTTTAGACATAATCAGTACACAAACACGCTAGTGGTTTAGACATAATCTGTACACAAACACGCTAGTGGTTTAGACATAATTTGTACACAAACATGCTAGTGGTTTAGACATAATCAGTACACAAACATACGAGTCGTTTAGACATAATCATTACACAAACATACGAGTCGTTTAGACATAATCAGTACACAAACACGCTAGTGGTTTAGACATAATCTGTACACAAACATGCTAGTGGTTTAGACATAATCTGTACACAAACACGCTAGTGGTTTAGACATAATCTGTACACAAACATGCTAGTGGTTTAGACATAATCTGTACACAAACACGCTAGTGGTTTAGACATAATCTGTACACAAACACGCTAGTGGTTTAGACATAATCTGTACACAAACATGCTAGTGGTTTAGACATAATATGTACACAAACACGCTAGTGGTTTAGACATAATCTGTACACAAACATGCTAGTGGTTTAGACATAATCAGTACACAAACATACGAGTGGTTTAGACATAATCAGTACACAAACATACGAGTGGTTTAGACATAATCAGTACACGAACATACGAGTGGTTTAGCCATAATCAGTACACGAACATGCTAGTGGTTTAGACATAATCAGTACACAAACATACAAGTGGTTTAGACATAATCAGTACACAAACATACGAGTGGTTTAGACATAATCAGTACACAAACATACGAGTGGTTTAGACATAATGAGTACACAAACATACGAGTGGTTTAGACGTAATCAGTACACAAACATACGAGTGGTTTAGACATAATGAGTACACAAACATGCTAGTGGTTTAGACATAATCAGTACACAAACATGCTAGTGGTTTAGACATAATGAGTACACAAACATACGAGTGGTTTAGATATAATGAGTACACAAACATGCTAGTGGTTTAGACATAATCAGTACACAAACATGCTAGTGGTTTAGACATAATCAGTAGACAAACATGCTAGTGGTTTAGACATAATCAGTACACAAACATGCTAGTGGTTTAGACATAATCAGTACACGAACATGCGAATGGTTTAGACAAGACAATTATAGTTTTAAAGGAGATTTTTATTTTATTTTGAGAGGAAGGAAAACTAACTCCTTGTGTGTAGGTGTGGTAGTATCCATACATGAGACCCTGCCAGGATGAATAGCATAAGAGAGAGAAACTATGAAGTTTACAAATATGTTTAGTTAGCAAGTACCTCTATTCTGAGTAGTTCTTGGTGTCCACATATAAATCTGACTATCTCATATATGACGATTTACAATTATTTTTTGTTAAAAGGGTAGTATTAAATATTAATAATACAGCTATATCATTAAATAACACACTCATTGAACCTGTGAGAAAGCTCATCTATCTCGATTATATGGTCACAACAAAAGTCTCACTTTGAAGACGAAATAAATTCGGAAAGGAAGCTTCCACACTTAGTAAACTTAAAGATGGAAGATCACGGGCCCACACAAAAATAACACTCAAGGCTAAAATATATATATCTGTGTGGTATAAAGCAAGCAAATTACTGTCACTATTCCTGGATGTGGTAGTCAACATGTTACTGTCCATGCCTCCTGGATGTGGTAGTCAACATGTTACTGTCCGTGCCTCCTGGATGTGGTAGTCAACATGTTACTGTCCGTGCCTCCTGGATGTGGTAGTCAACATGTTACTGTCCGTGCCTCCTGGATGTGGTAGTCAACATGTTACTGTCCATGCCTCCTGGATGTGGTAGTTAACATGTTACTGTCCTTGCCTCCTGGATGTGGTAGTCAACATGTTACTGTCCATGCCTCCTGGATGTGGTAGTCAACATGTTACTGTCCTTGCCTCCTGGATGTGGTAGTCAACATGTTACTGTCCTTGCCTCCTGGATGTGGTAGTCAACATGTTACTGTCCATGCCTCCTGGATGTGGTAGTTAACATGTTACTGTCCTTGCCTCCCGGATTTGGTAGTCAGTTTGTTACTGTCCATGCCTCCTGGATGTGGTAGTTAACATGTTACTGTCCTTGCCTCCCGGATTTGGTAGTCAGTTTGTTACTGTCCATGCCTCCTGGATGTGGTAGTCAACATGTTACTGTCCATGCCTCCCGGATTTGGTAGTCAATTTGTTACTGTCCCTGCCTCCTGGATGTGGTAGTTAACATGTTACTGTCCATGCCTCCTGGATGTGGTAGTCAACATGTTACTGTCCATGCCTCCTGGATGTGGTAGTTAACATGTTACTGTCCTTGCCTCCCGGATTTGGTAGTCAGTTTGTTACTGTCCATGCCTCCTGGATGTGGTAGTCAACATGTTACTGTCCATGCCTCCCGGATTTGGTAGTCAATTTGTTACTGTCCCTGCCTCCTGGATGTGGTAGTTAACATGTTACTGTCCATGCCTCCTGGATGTGGTAGTTAACATGTTACTGTCCTTGCCTCCCGGATTTGGTAGTCAGTTTGTTACTGTCCATGCCTCCTGGATGTGGTAGTCAACATGTTACTGTCCTTGCCTCCCGGATTTGGTAGTCAATTTGTTACTGTCCCTGCCTCCTGAATGTGGCAGGCACAATGTCCCTGCCTCTTACTTTCCAAACGAACAATGAGATAAGTATGTTCCACTCTTTACCTTTATCATCAAATGTGTGTTACATCTCACACTTTTGGACAATACAAACGGTTTAATATTCGCTCTCTTCCTCTCTCTATCCGTTTTTCTGCCTTAGTATCCCTCGTCTCTCTCTCTCGCTCCCACTACTTAAGAAATTACCCATACACATACACTATAATATGTCATATTTGTATGTAAATGTGTGTGGGTATGTTTCTTTAATTTTGTATATTATATATACATTTTTGTATATCTTTATTTGCATTTCTTCTCTTTTATTACATCTATGTTTATATTTGTTTCTCTAGCTTTCTCTTCTCTTCGTACTTTTTTGTATGTTGTCCCTATGAGTAGTATGTGTGTTTAGCATATAGCATAAAGTAAGGAAGAAAAAAACGTATGGGTGGTGAGGTTATGTGTGCGGAGAGGAGTAGTTGATTCAGTGACAGTTACTCAATGTGTATCCTGTGACAACTAGAAGATTGCAAATACAAAGACGAAAAAGATTACAATATCTCAAATAAGGAAGTTTCTCTTTTTTGGCCTACAATGAATGTATGAGGTTCGTTTCATGCGCCCCATTGCCACCCACTTCGTTCAACCACCCACACCAAATCTTGACCCACCTACCAGAGTGACAACCCCAACATTCGCTAGTCACAGCTGCTAGTTATCCCAATGGCTGAGTTTGTCCCATCTAGTCAAGCAGACACACTGAGACAGCATCTGAAAGCCCCACCGTCGACGACACACAGAACCCCGGACTCACTGCCAGCTTTAAATGTCTCACACACTTCGTTTCTTGTTCGGATCCAATATTTAAACTCACCACGTTAGTCCAGCGACAAGCTGGAAACAACATCAACGACATCCACACTCAACCACACAACCCTCCCCTGCTCATCTACCCACCAGCCACATTTCCTCCACACAAAACATCGACCTGACCTCACAACGTCCTGACAAACGCCCCGCCCCTAAATAGGCGTGTCCCCGTGTCAATCACCACAAAACTCAAACGACCTATCAACCTCAAACGATAGTAAAGCGTTTCCTTATAAAAATCCAATAATAAGATAGGATGGATACATTGAATTTAACTGTATCAAGAAAAAAAAAAGAACAGTAATGAAACAGACGGTGATTGTTTTATTTCAAATCCAAGCAACCAATGGAGAAAAAGGAAACACATATCACTGATATAGATTTTCCAATAAATAAATTCACTGATTGTTTCGTGTTTGATCGGCACCAAGTTTTTAGTGCTTCGGCCGAGTGACAATTACAGAAATAAAATAAATTAGTTCCCGCTCATTGGAGACCACTGTGTCGATGGAGGTAGTTGCCGTTTGATGACAGTGTTCAGTTTGTGGTTGTGTCACTGCTGTTCTGGCTGCAGCCACAACCGGATCATATTTGGGGTAAGTGTCTTGTGTACGATGCCGCGTTAGTTTGTGGAGATAATTCGTTACTTGTGTTAACATACCTGGCCTCCGAGCAGCCTCCCAAAATACCCAATCAATCGCTTTAAATGAACGGCACAGAAAACGTAAATCGATTAATTCAGTATTGCCCGCTCTTTACGTGACCTATTTTGCTGTTAATAAATTTATACCTCACACGTTTATAGATCTCCGCGATTTGAAGCTTACAGTTTCACTAATTGTCGCGTCCTATAACCAAATAAAGAATATAATTATTGTGTTACCTTCATTAATATTCCTTGTTATATTCATTCATATCCTCATAGTACTAATCTCATAGAAGCCACAATGTCAGTATGTCTAACCTTAGACAAGAGCAAGATTTTTTATTTTAAAATCTGAAGAACATTTGGGATCTGATGAAAAATAAGGTCAAGATCTTTGCCAAAATATGAGTAAAAAGACAATAAAAGCATGTCGCTTTTGACAAAGAAAAACATTCAATCAAACACAAAAACACAGGTTCTTCTCAATCGTGCACTTTCTCAACCAAAACAAACTCATATTATCTTGTACTGATTATATCGAACTAAATAATTATAACGAACTAAATAATTATAACGAACTAAATAATTATAACGAACTAAATAATTATAACGAACTAAATAATTATAATGTACTAAATAAAAAAGATGCATCAAGTTGGACAGTTAGAGTTAAAAAGGTCACTGTACACGTATTAGCTAAATAATCGTAGTGCGAACGTACACTACAGTCGATTGCTCCACGTATTGAGAGAAGAATATGTTTTTACGTTATTCTTTGATATTTGTTTCTCTGACACTTTATTCGCAGTGATTAACATTGCATCGAGCAGCAATTTCTTTAGGAATATCTCTCTTCCCGCAGTGAACTGCATATATCTGACATATAACGTACCGGTACAGAACTAACTATATAGTTCCATTTTTAATGTTGAGTACATTTTTTACATAAAGCACATAATTGCGATGTTTCTCTTAGGTTATGACATTGAGACTGGCTAGTGCAAGCTATTCTAAAAGGTAGAGCATACATTGGTGTAACATTCCATGTTTATTTGATGATTCTTAAAATCGTAACCGGCGTGCAAATTGTGTTTTCAACATATTTTACAAATTAGCAGGTTTGAAATTATTCACTTATTAAATAATATTTATTGTAATAAAGTATTCAACGCTTTCACAGTTGTTTGATTTATTCTAAAAGTGGCACTTTTATTCTAACCTGAAAAATTGTCCAGCATTTATTAACAAATATACTCGGAGGATATATTAGACTTAGACATTATAGTAAAGGAAAGCAAAAATAAAGGATTAAGCCTTATTAGAAAAAAGACAGAAGTAATAGTGGCAACAAAGAAAAAGATATCACCGCAATACACAATAAAGAAAAGTGAAAAACTATTAAAATAGGTAAATGAATTTAAATAACTGAGAACAATGTTAACCTCAGATGGTAGATGTACAACAGAGGTGAGATGCAGAATGGCTCAGGCAAAAACAGCTTTGCAAAAAATGAGGAAAATACTTTGCAATCGATTTTTGACAATAGAAACAAGAAGAATAGTTCTTAAATGTTATATACAGCCAGTCTTAACATATGGATGTGAATCATGGACAATAGTACAACAGACAAGACAATCACTTGAGGCTGTAGAAATGTGGTTTTACAGAAGAATGTTGAAAATACCATGGACACCTAAGAAGAGGAAGGAAAAGGTATTGAAAGAGGCAATAGCAAAAAGAGAGCTTATTTCCAATATTAGGAAGAAACAATCATCATTTTTTTGGCCATGTAATGAGAAGAGAACAACTGGAATATATTGTAACAACTGGGAAAATTGATGAACGAAGACATGGAGAGAAGCAAAGAGAAAAGATACCAGACAGCTTAAGAGAATGGCTTGGCAGAAGGTCAGCAACAGAAATGATAAATACCTGTCGAGTTCGAAAGTTATAGAGAGACATGATCACCTACGCCAGCAGGCATGGTGCTAGATGATGATGTTTGGAGCCTAGATTATTTCCCACATTTTTAAAATTGATATTAGATGGCAATAGCTTTAGTACGAGACATTACACTCACACACATTAAACATGTACTAAACCACTCACACTTTATACATATACTAAACATAACAATGCTCAATTTAGCTCAATTAAATATTTATGAATTTATTCTTCTTCTTCTACCTTTTTAGCTCCCAGTGGAGCATAGATCTTCAACAAACACTTTCCAAGTCATTCTGTTTTTTTGCCATTCTTTTAAGATCATTCCATGTCTTCCCCATCATCTTCATCTCTGCTTCTATCTGTCTTCTCCAAGAATTCCTTGGTCTTCCTCTTTGTCTTTTTTTTTTATTGAAATGATTATTGAATTTATTATTATTTTATAATTATTGTATTTCTTTTATTTCTGCTCATAAAATTCTGTGTCATCTTCGGTGTATGAAGAATTGAACAGCTTGTTGTGTTCATCTCAATTGTTTTTGTATTTGTTTGATCAACCACGTAAGTGGTATCGTTAAAAGTAGGAAGCCTATCAGATGTAGCCTCAAGTTTTGGTAATTAAAATATGTTATTTCAAGATTGTTTTGTATTCAACGAACGATCAAAGCGTTTCCTGTAAAATGTAGAGGAAATAGCAAAATTATTTTGTGTAAAATGTAGAGAAAGCACAAATGTATTCTGTAAATTTTGAGAGAGAGAGAGAGAGAGAGAGAGAGAGAGAGAGAAATAGCAAAACATTTTGTGTAAAATGTAGAGAAAGCACAAATGTATTCTGTAAATTTTGAGAGAGAGAGAGAGAGAGAGAGGAGAGAGAGAGAGAGAGAAATAGCAAAACATTTTGTGTAAAATGTAGAGAAAATAGCAAAATTATTTTGTGTAAAATGTAGAGAATGCACAAATGTATTCTGTAAATTTTGAGAGAGAGAGAGAGAGAGAGAGAGAGAGAGAGAGAAATAGCAAAATTATTTTGTGTAAAATGTAGAGAAAGCACAAATGTATTCTGTAAATTTTGAGAGAGAGAGAGAGAGAGAGAGAGAGAGAGAGAAATAGCAAAACATTTTGTGTAAAATGTAGAGAAAGCACAAATGTATTCTGTAAATTTTGAGAGAGAGAGAGAGAGAGAGAGAGAGAGAGAGAAATAGCAAAACATTTTGTGTAAAATGTAGAGAAAGCACAAATGTATTCTGTAAATTTTGAGAGAGAGAGAGAGAGAGAGAGAGAGAGAGAGAGAGAGAGAGAGAGAGAAATAGCAAAACATTTTGTGTAAAATGTTGAGAGAACAAAAATGTTTTAGAGAGAGAGAGAGAGAGAGAGAGAGAGAGAGAGAGAGAGAGAGAGAGAGAAATAGCAAAACATTTTGTGTAAAATGTTGAGAGAACAAAAATGTTTTAGAGAGAGAGAGAGAGTGAGAGAGAAAATGATAGAGAGACAAACAGCAAAATATTTTGTGTAAAATGTTGAGAGAAAAAAAATGTCTTAGAGAGAGAGAGAGAGAAATAGCAAAACATCTTCTGTAGAATGTTGCGGGAGGAAACATTTCTTCTGTAAATATTGAGAGAGACAGATAGAGAGAGCCAAGTGTTATCTTTAAATGTTGAGAGAGACAGATAGAGAGAGCCAAGTGTCATCTTTAAATGTTGAGAGAGACAGATAGAGAGAGCCAAGTGTCATCTTTAAATGTTGAGAAAGACAGATAGAGAGTGCCAAGTGTCATCTTTAAATGTTGTGAGAGAGATCAAAGTGTCTTCTGTAAAATGTTAAGAGAGAACAAGAAAGATAATCCCATTATATGTTTAATTAAAACAACAAATAAAATGTGTCTAAATCTAATTTAGAAAAAAGATAAATAGTAAACAAAGAAACAGCAAAGCAATGCCCAGTAATAAGCAGAAACAAGTGGAAGTGACGTTACATCTTGAAAGCGGGACACAAGTAGATTGATATGCTTAAGAAGACAGAAAAGATGTGCGAGATACTAACATCCGGAGCTTACATTTTCTGTGGCATCTGCTAAAAAGATGACATGCACCATTGAGACTCCCATAAGTGCAATCAAATGAGCTGTTTTAATTAATGAGTAATCTTACCAAATCTGACTTATTTACTTATCCTATCATCATCATCATGTGCCATACCGGTTGGTGTAGGTGATCATGTCCTTCCACAATCTTCTATCTACAGTGCATCGTATCAGTTCTGCTGTTGACTGTTTTCCATGCCATGACACCAAGCTATCCAGTATTTTCTCTCTTTGTCGTCCGCGATCTCTCTTTCCTTATATTTTGCCAGTTGTAACCAAGTATTCCAACTTTCCTCATCTCATGATGTGCCCGTGATGTGTAATTATTCTATCAACGTATGTGAAGGCAGGTGCATGGGAGAAAACAGGTTTTTTTTAAAATCTTAAAATATGATTTTTAGCGGCTCACTGCGCAGCTATTTGTGAGAGATATTTTAGTTGTCTTGTTTATTTTTACACTTCACTTATATTCTATTCTATTAACCCTTCGAGCCGTAGCCGGCCCATAGGGCGTAGACCAAGATACTCCTTCTCTTATCTGAATTTTTGTTCTAGCGGTTTTCAATTCTTTTAAAGATATTTTATCAAATCTCGCCATCTATCTCTGTTCTGTGCAAGCAGCTCTATCTCATTGAGGGAGCCGAATTCTGCTGCTCTTGCCTCTCTCATCAATGTTCTTCTCAGTGTCTCTCTGGGTCTTCCTTTTTCTCTTACCTGTTGTTTCCCATATGAGGGCTTGCTTTGCTATTCGGTTATTATCTCTTCTCATCACATGTCCAACATATGACCATCGTCTTTTCTTTATTACTGAAGATATTAGTGGTTTGTTGGCGATTTATCTCATTTCCTCGTTTGTTTTGAATTCGTTCCACGCTATACCAAGTATTTTCCTTAGACATTTATTTTCGAATGCGTTCAACTTTGTTTCTATATCTCTTGTTGTTTTACTTATATAATAACATAAATATGAATCTTCTATACCACATGTATAATGCTTAGGAGAAATATCATCTTAGATTTTAGAAACATGTAGTGTTATGTGGACTGATTAATTCACAACAATAGGTCTTAAATTTGATCATCTTTGAAATAATTGTTCTCACAAGTGTTAATGCACTATCATCATCATCATCATCATCATCATCATCATCGGGTGCTGTCTCGGGCAGCGAAGGTTGGCTACCATGGATCGCCATTCTACCCTGTTTCTTGCTTTGATGCTGCAAGTTGTCATAGATTGGCTTGTCCATCTTTTGATGTTACTCGTCCATGTTAGTCTTGGTCTGTCTCTTTTACCTTGTATTTTACCTTCCAGTATTACTTTTAGTAGGCTGTTGTGTCTTTTAACATGCCCTAAAAATTTCATTTGTCTTGTCTTAATTGTATTTAGTAGTTCTCTTTTTATTTTTAATTGTTTTAAAACTTCATCGTTTGTTTTTCTTTCTTTCCATCCAATTCTACCTATTCTTTTATAAATCCACATTTCAAAGGTTTCAATTTTCTGTTCTGTTGTCTTGTCTAATGTCCATGTTTCTGCATCATACAGGAATATTGAGAATATGTAACATTTTGCCATTCTTAGTTTCAGCCCCGCTGTTATTTGTTTTGTTGTTAGTATATTTTTCATTGGCATTAAAATTACTTTTTGCCATACCTATTCTTTTGTTTATTTCAGTTGTACATTTTCCATCACTGGTTATAGTATGTCCAACACGCATGATATCATCAACATCAAAGTCATGTAATATATCAAGTTGTTTTTTTTGGTTTTTATTATCATTGGAGACGGGTCCGAGTTCGATTCCAACTGTGGCGGATTTTTTTTTCGGACTAACAAGGCTCCGGGGTTCACCCAACATCTAAAAATGGGTACCATATATTTTTCTGGGAAGTAAAGGCGGCCTGGCGTGATACCGACCACATCACCCAAATATGTGCTGTGGTCATAGAAAAATATGGTCACTAACACCATATTCCTCATACACATAGCAAGAAGTGGAGGGAACCGTTACTCTTTTTTTATCATCATTTTGAACCACTCCTTTAAAATATTAATTCAAGAAATCAAGGGAATGTAAGACTGTGATTACCTTTCATCCATAAATGCAATGTTTTTTTTTTCTTTTTCTTGGATATGAACTAAAATGCCATTTTGATGTTGAAGCATGCAGCTGTGTCTGGTGTATTATTTGTAAGTTACCAAAGGACATATTATTATCATATTATAATGTTACACAATTACAACTTCTGTTAACATTTTTGCTCCTAAATGAAAACTATCGAGGCTTAAATCATATTAAGTGACTGGCGATATAAAAAAAAATATTAAAAAATAACACTGGGGCTATTATGAATTAATTAATGGAGCATACAAATGTTTGATACAGTACTTCCCACTGTCGCGCCCGCATATACCAGAATTTGCTCTCTGGCCTAGCAGTGAAATGTAAACATAGAATGGTAGTGCACAACTAAATCTGTAGTGAGGCAAACTGCGACGTTTCGGCAATAGCCTTCAACAGATACAAGACAACAAATATTAAAATACAAAAACAAAAGAAATACTTTATTTGATATATACTATCCTATCATTATTGAGTGCCGTCTCCGCATCGAATGTTGGTTACCATAGAGCGCCATTTCGTTCTGTCTCTCGCTCTGATGGTGCACTTTGTCATAGACTGACTTGTCCATGTTTGATGTTACTCTTCCATGTTAGTCTTGATCTGCCTCTTTCACCTTGTATTTTCCCTTCCAAGATCACTTTTAGTGGGCTGTTGTATCCTTTAACTTGCCCCACAAATCACATTTGTCTCGTTTGAATTATACCGTTCTTATCTCAAAATGACGATGCGAGGCGATGGACTCGCGTAGTCTGAATGGTCAGACCTTGATTAGCAATATCTGGGTTCTGTGTTGGTCATGAGCCCTTATCAGAATCTCTTTAATGCTTGCTGCCTCCACAGTCACATGTATACAGAATTCAAGATCGGCACATCTACTACTTGTACATGTGGACAGGCGCCCCAAACTTCTGAACACATACTTCATGACTGCACTGAATATAGCAGACTGAGGAAAATCCATTGGCCCATAGATACAACACTATAGACACAACTATATGGGTCACTGCAAGAATTACAAAAGACAGTAAAATTTATACAGGAAACGACATTGTAGATATAGACAATACTTCAGGCGAACGAAAGATAGATAGATAGATAGATAGATAGATAGATAGATAGATAGATAGATAGATAGATAGATAGATAGATAGATAGATAGATAGATAGATAGATAGATAGATAGATAGATAGATAGATAGATAGATAGATAGATAGATAGATAGATAGATAGATAGATAGATAGATAGATAGATAGATAGATAGATAGATAGATAGATAGATAGATAGATAGATAGATAGATAGATAGATAGATAGATAGATAGATAGATAGATAGATAGATAGATAGATAGATAGATAGATAGATAGATAGATAGATAGATAGATAGATGATAGATGGATGGATGGATGGATGGATGGATGGATGGATGGATGGATGGATGGGTGGGTGGGTGGGTGGGTGGGTGGGTGGATGGATGGATGGATAGATAGATAGAAGGATGGATGGATGGATGGATGGATGGATGGATGGATGGATGGATGGATGGATGGGCAGACAGACAGATAGATACTTGCTGTCCATTTTGCTTCTGGTCTTCTTCAAGCAGCCACATCACCAGCTGGTGTATGCACATAGCAATCATCAAGTGAGGATATTTAATCTCCGTTCAACTTTCTATCTCTATAGTTGTTTAACAATTATGTTGCACAATCCACACAAAACCACTCGCTTTTCTCTAGGCTTCCGTCTATGTCTTTTCTTCCCCTCATTGTTTCCTCCTGTCACAACATATCTCAGATATCCATTTTCATAAAATCGCGGCAAAGAAAGAAATCGAGCTCCTACTAATGCTAGCTTTTTTCCCCCCTTGCTTTGGCCTTTTTGTTAATGCCTCGTTTCTCTATTTAGCTCTCCATGGTATTCTCAACACTCTTCTGTAAAGCCCAACGTAATTTTACTTATAAATATAAGATCGTCGAACCAAATGTTAAAACTTCTATTTTTGTTTTAGTATTTCCCATGTTTCAACATTGATTTCCTTTTACCGCTTTTCCTTCTGTTATTCCCCGTGATAATAATAATCATCCCCACCCCCCTCCCCGCCCATTCAAGGAAGTTGTTCTACATTTTGTATTCTCTGGTACTTGTCTTCTACTAGACGTCTTGTTCGACATTCATTACAGATGGAAATATACTATTTATTAATTATTAACTGAGATAATTATACTCTTTGTTAATTAAAAACAGAGGAAAATATACTATTCGTTAGTTCGAGACAGAGGGAAATATATTATCTGTTAGTTATAAACAGAGGGAAATATACTATTTGTTAGTTATAAACAGAGGTAAATATACTATTTGTTAGTTATACACACAGTGAAATATACTATTTGTTATTTATAATCAGAGGAAAACATACTATGTGTTAGTTAGAGACAGAGGTAAATATACTTTGTGTTAGTTATAGACAGAGGTAAATATTCTATGTGTTAGTTAGAGACAGAGGTAAATATTCTATGTATTAGTTAGAGACAGCGGTAAATATTCTATGTGTTAGTTAGAGACAGAGGTAAATATTCTATGTGTTAGTTAGAGACAGAGGTAAATATTCTATGTGTTAGTTAGAGACAGCGGTAAATATTCTATGTGTTAGTTAGAGACAGAGGTAAATATTCTATGTGTTAGTTAGAGACAGAGGTAAATATTCTATGTGTTAGTTAGAGACAGAGGTAAATATTCTATGTGTTAGTTAGAGACAGCGGTAAATATTCTATGTGTTAGTTAGAGACAGCGGTAAATATTCTATGTGTTAGTTAGAGACAGAGGTAAATATTCTATGTGTTAGTTAGAGACAGCGGTAAATATTCTATGTGTTAGTTAGAGACAGCGGTAAATATTCTATGTGTTAGTTAGAGACAGCGGTAAATATTCTATGTGTTAGTTAGAGACAGCGGTAAATATTCTATGTGTTAGTTAGAGACAGGGGGGAAATATCATCATCAATGTGCCACACTGGTTGGCGTAGGCGATCATGTCCCTCCACAATCTTCTATCTACAGTGCATCATATCAGTTCTGTTGTTGACTGTTTTGCATGCCATTACACCAATCTATCCAGTATTTTCTCTCTTTGTCATCCGCGATCTCACATATTTCAATATATATATATATATATATATATATATATATATATATATATATATATATATATATATGTCTCTACCTCTCTACACATATATATATATATATATATATATATATATATATGTATATATTGATATGCACAAATATATATGTTTGTGTGTGTATGGCGTCTTATTATTTTTATTTTTTACTTTTTTTTCCTACTTATTCTTTCCTATTTCTACCATACCTACCAGGTCTTATTTGTTTTATTTATGCTATATCTACTGTGTTTGGTTACTGTTTCTACTATTTGTGTTTAAATATCTGTATTATTTTTTCAATTGTCTTTGACTTTTTCTTTCCTATTTCTACCATGTCTTCCTTTTTCTTTCTTCTGTATTTGCATGTGATTCTGAAATATTTATAGTATTTCTCTCACGTATAATTTACTGCACTTTATAGTGGTTAATATTTCTCTATCTTAACCGTTATTGAATATGCCGCTCCAGTCAGTGTGATTTCAAGATATGAAGTGTCGCAAAATGTCAATAAAATTATCTCCTGAAATATTACTCCTCTAAATAAATGTTATCTTTAAATATCATTGAAAATATATACACACACACACACATATATATATATATATATATATATATATATATATATATATAAAGGTAAAGGTAAAGTACGAGACTTGAACTGGCGTCTTAGCACGCGAGTTTCCACCCATATGTGCTGCACCGCCTATCCAAAAATGTTCGGAGATTTCTGTATAGTGTCGCCTCAGGCATCGAAACTCAGATGCGAAGCAACATTCCTCACCTTCCCAGGGTAATACCCTGGTACCCATTTCTGCCAACGGCTGGGTTGACCGTGGGGTTTTTTTTTTCCAACCACGAGTACAATTCACACCGCTCCCAGCGGGAATCGAACACGGGTTGTCCGAACGTCGGTAGTCCAGTCGTGTGGTTTTCCCAACTAGGCTACCGAGACCCCCCAATATATATGTGTGTATATGTGTGTGTGTGTGTCTGTGTGTATGCATATATAAAAACAAAAAGTAAAGAGCCCCGCCACGGCAAGTGGCGTATAGGGAATATGGTGCAAAATTTGTGTATAGACCATCATCACATGATTTTTAGTGTTATGTGGTCGGTATTACGCGCGTGCCGCTTTACTTACACAGAAAAAAATCCGGTAGCCACTCCATGGTGGGCGTACCCGGAAGTAGTCGATCAGGATCGAACCCTACCTCTTGTCCTTTGTAGCCCAGTTCACTATCCACTGAACTATCGCTGCTCCCCATGTGCATATGTATATATATATATATATATATATATATATATATGTATGTATGTATGTATGTATGTATGTGTATTTCTGCTATTTAACTGAATAATATTTATAATTTGTAACAATTTTATTTAAAAAATAACAAATAATGACACAAGATACACTTTATGTTTGTGTTGGAAGTAAATGGAAGCACTAAAATACCAATTAATGGCACATCGGAATCTGGTAGGTCTGTGCATTCTTCACTCATCTATCTATCTACTGACCTTTAGAGCCGTAGTCGGCCCGTAGCGCATAGAACCAGATATTCTTCCTCTTATCTAAATTGTTATTCTAGCAGTTTTCAATCCTTGTAAAGATCTTTTATCAAATATCGCCATTTGTCTCTGTTCTGTGCAAACAACTCTGTCTCATTGATGGAGCCGATTCCTGCTGCTCTTTCATCTCTGATCAATGTTCTTCTCAGTGGCTCTCTGAGTCGGCCTCTTTTCCTCTTACCTGTTGTTTCCCACATGAGCCCTTGCTTTGTTATTCGGTTATTATCTTTCCTCATCAAGTCTTGCATTATTTTTATGAATAAAACTAAAGTACCACTCTGAGATCAGGCAAACAACCGTGCTCATAAACTGGACAAACTCAGCACGCCATCTTAGGCATCCATTATGTTCTCGTTTCTGCTAACTGAACTCGTATTTTCCTATTTTTCTCATTATTTTCCTGACATGATTTCAATGTCATTGAACCACACAATTTAAAGTTTAAAAAAAAATAAACAGTAATGAATTAATCGAAAGCTGCGAGAGAACAGAAAGATTTAATTAAAACGTAGACACAAACACGTACAAAACGTAGACACAGACACGTACAAAACGTAGACACAGACACGTACAAAACGTAGACACATACACGTACAAAACGTAGACACATACACGTACAAAACGTAGACACATACACGTACAAAACGTAGACACATACACGTACAAAACGTAGACACATACACGTACAATACGTAGACACAGACACGTACAAAACGTAGACACATACACGTACAAAACGTAGACACATACACGTACAAAACGTAGACACATACACGTACAAAACGTAGGCACATACACGTACAAAACGTAGACACAGACACGTACAAAACGTAGACACATACACGTACAAAACGTAGACACAGACACGTACAAAACGTAGACACAGACACGTACAAAACGTAGACACATACACGTACTGAGCCACGGAGAAAGGGCACGATAAAATAAATATGTGTTTTTCTATTGACATGTCAGTGATTGCAGAAGCAGTATTTATAGAATAGTTAATATTTGGTCATAGGCATCATCAAGTGCCATGTCTGCTGGAGTAGGTGATCATGTCTCCCCATAACTTTCAATCTCCACAGTTATTTATCATTTCTGTTGTTGACCTTCTGCAACGCCATTCTCTTAAGCTGACTGGTGTCTTTTCTCTTTGCTTTCCTCTATCTCTTCGTCCCACAATGTTCCAGTTGCGCAATATATCCAGCTATTCCCCTATCATTACATGGTCAAAAAAATATCATTGTTTCTTCCTAATATTGAATATCCGCTCTCTTTTTGCTTTTACTTCTTCCAGAACGTTTTCGTTATTCTTCTAAGCTGTCCGTGGGATTCTCAACATTCTTCTGTAAAACCCCATTCTACACCCTCCAGTGATTATCTTGTATGCTGTCCTATTGCCCTTGATTCATATCCATATGTTGAGACTTGATCTAAATATCTTTCTTTTTCTTACATAACACCAGGGCTAAATCTAAGAATAGCAAAATGTTACGTCTTTTCAACATTCCTATATGGTGCCGATCATGGACATTAGAAAAGAAAACAGAACAGAGAATTGAAGCCTTTGAAATGTGGATATATAGAAGAATAGGCAGAATTGAATGGAAGGAAAAGAAAACAAACGATGAAGTCAACAACTAAAAATGAAAAGAGAACTACTAAGCACAATTCAAACAAGACAAATGCGATTTTTGGGCCATGTTAAAAGACACAATAGCCTACTAAAAGTAATCCTGGAGGGAAAAATACAAGGTAAAAGAGGCAGAGGCAGAACAAGACTAACATGGGCGAGTAACATGAAAAGATGGACAAACCAGCTTATGACAACCTGCACCATCAAAGCAAGAGACAGAGGAGAATAGCACTCCATGGTAGCCAGCCTTCGTTGCGGAGATGGCACTCTATGATGATGATGGTGATTATCATATTTGGTAGTTGCCTTAGAATCGGATCCAGACCCATGAAACACCAGTGTATGGGGCGGTTACTATGACATTCTGCTAATAACTATATTCAAGTTATCAATTCATATTACATTCATATTCTATCTAACAAGCACAGAAACATGAATACTAGAATATGAAGAGGGATTTGTGTTATTTATTTTGTTAACCGCACGTATATTACGTGAAAGTGTGTTAAGTTTGTCAGCTTATGTGGGCAAGTGTATTCATTTATTTTACAAAATGAAATGGGACATTGTAGCTACTACTCAGCATCATGTGCTATACGGTTGGCGTAGGCGATCTTGTCCTTTGACAATCTTCTATCTACAGTGCATCGTATAAATTCTGTTTTTAACTGTTTTCCAGTCCATGACACCAAGCTATCTAATATCTTCTCTCTTTGTTGTACACGACCTCTCTTTCCCTGTATTTTGCTAGCTGTAACAAATTATTCAAATTCTCCTCTTTCCATGACGTGCCTAAAAAATGTTGATTGATTCTTTCTGTTGTTTTTTAGGAGCTCCCTTTTTGTGTTGACCTATTTGAGAATGTATTCATTGGTCATTTTAGCTGTCCAGGGAACTTTCAACATTATTCTGAGAAATCCCATCTCTCTGGCCTCTAATCGTCTTTCCTTTCTTTGTCTACTGTCCCAGATTCCCTTCTATAGGTCAGAATTGGCTCTATATAGCACCGATGAACTCTCTTTCTCACTTCTATTGACATAGATTTGTTGTTTAAGACATTTTTTTTTATTTTCTGAAATACTATTTTGTCTTGAGCTATTTTGCTTGTTATTTCTGTGGTGCATCTTCCATCTGATGTTATTATTGTGCTCAAGTATTTAACGCGTTGCACTTGTTTCAGATTTGTCATGTTTATTTTTGTGCTGCATGATGGTAATGATTGTTTCATCGATATGACCATTACTTCTGTTTATTATTATTGAGACTGAGACCTTTCTTGTTGTTTTCCTTTACTATTATGTCTATCATTTCGTATAGTACATTCTGTCTCTGCTAAGAAGACTGTGTCATCCGCATATCGCAAATTGTTTATGTTGTGACTGTTAATTTGAATTCCTTATGTGTTTACTATGGATATCATAATATTTTCGCTGTATAAAGTGAAAACAAAATCCGGCGATAGAACACATCCTTGTCTGATTCCTTGTTTAATGTATTGGAACTGTCATGTTTGGTTACCAATTCCTATGGCTGTTGTTTGTTACCAGAACATGCTTTTTAATGATTTTCACATCCTTGCTACTACTAGAGTTGATAAGAGAAAGTATGTATCTTTTACAATGATTAATTATCGGGTTTATGTGGGAACTAAACAATGGGTTAAGGCAAAGGAATGCATAACAATTCGAAGCTGCAGTAAAGCTAAATGTGAGGGAGAATTTTGCAGTAAAGCTAACTGTGAGGTAGAATTTTGCAGTAAAGCTAACTGTGAGGTAGAATTTTGCAGTAAAGCTAACTGTGAGAGAGAATTTTGCAGTAAAGCTAAATGTGAGGGAGAATTTTGCAGTAAAGCTAACTGTGAGGGAGAATTTTGCAGTAAAGCTAAATGTGAGGGAGAATTTTGCAGTAAAGCTAAATGTGAGAGTGAATTTTCCAGTAAAGCTAAATGTGTGGGAGAATTTTGCAGTAAAGATAAATGTGATGGAGAATTTTGCAGTAAAGATAAATGTGAGGGAGAATTTTGCAGTAAAGCTAAATGTGAGGGAGAATTTTGCAGTAAAGCTAAATGTGAGAGTGAATTTTGCAGTAAAGCTAAATGTGTGGGAGAATTTTGCTGTAAAGATAAATGTATGGGAGAATTTTGCAGTAAAGCTAAATGTGAGGGTGAATTTTGCAGTAAAGCTAAATGTGTGGGAACTAAACAATGATGGTTTACCAAGTTGTTCTTGTTAGCTGTGACATCACAGCATCTCGGGCAAAATCGTAGGTGCTTATTCACTTTGAACATATTGCTTAGTTTGTGCATAGTCGTTGTTCCAGTAGCTTGCTGGTTATGCACACACGTAGCTCTCTATTACAGATTGTGATGTCTAACTGTTCAACGTTTCTCTCTTACACGTTGTCGCGTCTAATCGTTCAACGTTTCTCTTTTACACATTGTCGCGTCTAATCGTTCAACGTTTCTCTCTTACACGTTGTCGCGTCTAATCGTTCAACGTTTCTCTCTTACACGTTGTCGCGTCTAATCGTTCAACGTTTCTCTCTTACACGTTGTCGCGTCTAATCGTTCAACGTTTCTCTCTTACACATTGTCGCGTCTAATCGTTCAACGTTTCTCTCTTACACATTGTCGCGTCTAATCGTTCAACGTTTCTCTCTTACACATTGTCGCGTCTAATCGTACAACGTTTGTATCTTACAGATTGTCACGTCTAATTATTAAAAGTTTCTCTCTTTACAATTTGTCATGCCTAATTGTTAAACATTTATCTCTTACATATTGTCACGTCTAACTGTTCAACTTTTTTCTTTTTCCGATTGTCACATCTAATTGTTCTACATTTTACTCTTACACATTGTCACGTCTAAATGTTAAACATTTCTCTCTTAATGATGGTCACGTCTAATCGTTCCACATTTTTTCTCTTACACATTGTCACGTCTAAATGTTAAACATTTCTCTCTTAATGATGGTCACGTCTAATCGTTCCACATTTTTTCTCTTACACATTGTCACGTCTAAATGTTAAACATTTTTCTCTTAATGATGGTCACGTCTAATCGTTCCACATTTTTCTCTTACACATTGTCACGTCTAAATGTTCATAGTTTTTGTCTAAATTATTGTTCACTCGCAAAAGTGCATCATCACATCAGCCGTTCACTGTAAACATTTGATCGCTGCCATGGAAATAAAATAGTATTTCCTTTTGCAACGAATACATGCCGCATGAGCCGCGAAAACCGTGTTCGTACACGGTGTACACTGACTCTTTCAAATATAGATAGCAAAAAATAGAGTCTTTATAAAACGTAATTGAGAAGTAAGCGATATTTTAAGATAAGTTACTTGCCTGCCTTTCGTGTTTTTTAAAATGTTTTTTATTTTTTGACTTAAACCTGATGAAGGCTTTAGCCGAAACGTCGCAGTTTGTCAGGACTTTCTTTAAGTTTAGTTGCTTAATACCATTTTGTTTATTTTACGTGTATTTGAGAAGAAAAAAAACTGGTACCTATTTCCATTTAAAGATCTGAAGTAAACAATGTTCTTGGTAATTCTACATTACGATAATTATGATTTGATGTTGTCTTGTACCTATAGCAATGCAGACACAATCGAGTAATGCAGACACAATCGAGTAATGCAGACACAATCGAGCAATGCAGACACAATCGAGTAATGCAGACACAATCGAGTAATGCAGACACAATCGAGTAATGCAGACACAATCGAGTAATGCAGACACAATCCGAACATAAAAATAAAATCATATTGTATGTTGTAACTAATACAAAATAAAATACTATTGTATGTTGTAACTAATACAAAATAAAATACTATTGTATGTTGTAACTAATACAAAATAAAATACTATTGTATGTTGTAATACAAAATAAAATCCTATTGTATGTTGTAATACAAAATAAAATACTATTGTATGTTGTAATACAAAATAAAATCCTATTGTATGTTGTAATACAAAATAAATCCTATTGTATGTTGTAATACAAAATAAAATACTATTGTATGTTGTAATACAAAATAAAATACTATTGTATGTTGTAATACAAAATAAAATCCTATTGTATGTTGTAATACAAAATAAATCCTATTGTATGTTGTAATACAAAATAAAATACTATTGTATGTTGTAATACAAAATAAAATACTATTGTATGTTGTAACTAATACAAAATAAAATCCTATTGTATGTTGTAATACAAAAAAAAATACTATTGTATGTTGTAATACAAAATAAAATACTATTGTATGTTGTAATACAAAAAAAATACTATTGTATGTTGTAACTAATACCAAATAAAATCCTATATTTAGCTGAACTTCCCATTGTTGCTGCTGATACTTAGCGTTGATTGATCATTACGTGCTCTGATCGTGTGCCTCTTGTATTATGCTTGTCCTGAGGTTTATTATTTTAGTAACCCATGGTCTTCTATCTCCCCTTCCACTAGTTGCTTTTGAGTTTCTTCAACTGTCTAATGGTTGCTGTCGGGTTGTATCTGTGTTGCGTGGCCAACCATTTATTATGTGACTTCTTTACTCAGATGTTAATTGTTTCCTTATAATCTCATTTCTGACTATTCTTTTCACAAATTATAACCGAATCCTTCCTAGGTATGAATTTTAGCATTCTGTGACCTTTTAGTGTTGAAACATTTATTTTTCTGTGACCTTTTAGTGTTGAAACATTTATTTTTCTGTGACCTTTTAGTGTTGAAACATTTATTTTTCTGTGACCTTTTAGTGTTGAAACATTTATTTTTCTGTGACCTTTTAGTGTTGAAACATTTATTTTTCTGTGACCTTTTATGGTTGAAACATTTATTTTTCTCTGACCTTTTATGGTTGAAACATTTATTTTTCTCTGACCTTTTATTGTTGATACATTTATTTTTCTGTGACCTTTCTTTATTGAGACATTTATTTTTCTGTGACCTTTTATTGTTGAGACATTTATTTTTCTGTGACCTTTTATTGTTGAGACATTTATTTTTCTCTGACCTTTTATTGTTGAGACATTTATTTTTCTCTGACCTTTTATTGTTGAGACATTTATTTTTCTGTGACCTTTTATTGTTGAGACATTTATTTTTCTGTGACCTTTCTTTATTGAGACATTTATTTTTCTGTGACCTTTTATTGTTGAGACATTTATTTTTCTGTGACCTTTTATTGTTGAGACATTTATTTTTCTCTGACCTTTTATGGTTGAGACATTTATTTTTCTGTGACCTTTTATTATTGAGACATTTATTTTTCTCTGACCTTTTATTGTTGCGACATTTATTTGTTTACCCACGGTAGTGACAGAGCTATGGTCCCAAATGGTCTGTATCATTCTTCTTCTCCCCCTGTTTGTTTCTTATCACATTTTGATCACAGAACGTGAGAGCAGCCAGTAGCTATTACCTGAGTATTAACAAGAAGAAATAAATCTGATCTTTCCTTAGTATAGCCTAGCACAATAAAAACATTACCTGCTTATTTGTTAACTGCATCTTTTACTTTTCAAAATGTTTCTCCTTTGTTATATTTTAAATACACATTGGAAGACAAGACGTCTAAAAGCTGAAAGTAATCAGTGAACCATAGCTGACAATCTGTGTTAGGATCACTAGCAGTATTGAATTACCAACCAACCCCCATCTCACCGCTGTGGCTCTAACAGTCTAATAGGCTTACCCAGTATAGTAGGAACAATGATAAATAGAAAATATGAGTTCTAGAACAGAGCATGAATACATAGTATAGTACCTAAAACAATCATGAATATATAATATAATGTCTAGAGTAATCATGAATAAATAAAATTATATCTAGAACAATCATGAATATATAATATAATATCTAGGACAATCATGAATAAATAATATAATATCTAGAACGATCATGAATATATAATATAATATCTAGAACGATCATGAATATATAATATAATATCTAGAACAATCATGAATATATAATATAATATCTAGAACAATCATGAATATATAATATAATATCTAGAACAATCATGAATATATAATATAATATCTAGAACAATCATGAATATATAATGTAATATCTAGAACAATCATGAGTATATAATATAATATCTACAACAATCATGAATATATAATATAATATCTACAACAATCATGAATATATAATATAATATCTAGAACAATTATGAATATATAATATAATATCTAGAACAATCATGAATATATAATATAATATCTACAACAATCATGAATATATAATATAATATCTAGAACAATCATGAATATATATTATAATGCACAAAGAAAGCATGAATATGTAATATAATAGCTAAAACAATCTTGAATATGTAATAAAATATCTAGAACAAGCTTGAACAATGATGAATATATAAAGTAAATTGTAGAATAATTATGCATATGTAATATAATGCACGAGAAAGGAGGGTTGGACATGGGACTGGTTATCCCATACTGTAAATAGTAAGCCGAAAAAACTTCACAAACATGGACAAGTCAAAGAGAGAATGGTGCTGGATAGGACACACACTATGGAAGCCAACTGAGAGTATTACACAACAAGCCCTTTTTTGGAATCCCCAGGGGAAAAGACAAAGAGGGAGACCAAGGAATTCTTGGAGAAGACAGATAGAAGCAGATATGAAGATGATGGGGAAGACATGGAATGATCTTAAAAGAATGGCAAAAGACAGAACGACGTGGAAAGTGTTTGTTGAAGACCTATGCTCCACTGGGAGTTAAAAAGGTAGAAGAAGAAGAATATAATGCATGAAACAATCATGAATATATAACAAAATGTCTATAACAATAATGAATATATAATGTAGTGCTAAAAGCAATAATGATTTTATAAATAATATCTAGAGCTATCTTGAATATATAATGTATGGCCCAAAACAATTATGAAGACATAATTTAATTTCCATAACAATAATGAACATATAATATAATGCATAGAACATAAATTATTATGTAATATAATGACTAGAACAATCATGAATATATTTTGAAATATCTAGAAAGAGCGTGAATATATAATATAATGTATAGAACAATCATGAACATATACTATAATGTATAGAACAATCATGAATATATAATATAGTGTATAGAACAATCATGAACATACATTATAATGGATAGAACAATCATGAATATATACTATAAAAAATAGAAAAATCATGAATATATACTATAATGTATAGAAAAATAGTGCATAGAAAAAACATGAATATATAGTATATAGAACAATCATGAACATATACTGTAATGTATAGAACAATAGTGATTATCTAATATAATGTCTAAAACAGGCACGAATATAAAATATAATGTCTAAAACAATCTTGAGTATATAATTTAATTTCTAGAATAATCACAAATATACACTATTACATTGTCTAGTACAAGCATGAATACGTAATGTAGTGTTTAGAACAATTATGAATATACAATATAATGTCTAGAGCATGCATGAATATATAATATAGTGTCTAGAACATGCATGAATATATAATATAGTGTCTAGAACATGCATGAATATATAATATAGTGTCTCGAGAATACATGAATATATAATATAGTGACTAGAACATGCATGAATATATAATATAGTGTCTAGAACATGCATGAATATATAATATAGTGTCTAGAGAATGCATGAATATATAATATAATGTCTAGAGCATGCATAAATATATAATATAGTGTCTAGAACATGCATGAATATATAATATAGTGTCTAGAACATGCATGAATATATAATATAGTGTTTAGAACATGCATGAATATATAATATAGTGTCTAGAGAATGCATGAATATATAATATAATGTATAGAACATGCATGAATATATAATATAGTGTCTAGAACATGCATGAATATATAATATAGTGTCTAGAACATGCATGATTATATAATATAATGTCTAGAGAATGCATGAATATATAATATAATGTCTAGAGCATGCATAAATATATAATATAGTGCCTAGAACATGCATGAATATATAATATAATGTCTAGAGCATGCATGAATATATAATATAGTGTCGAGAACATGCATGAATATATAATATAGTGTCTAGAACAATTATGAATATATAATATAATGTCTAGAACAATCATGAATATATAATATAATGTCTAGAGCATGCATGAATATATAATATAATGTCTAGAACAATCATGAACATATAATATAATGTCTATAACAATCATGAATATATAATATAATGTCTGGAACAATCATGAATATATAATATTATGCTTAGAACAATCATGAATATATAATACTATGACTAGAACATGCATGAATATGTAATATAATGTCTAGAACAATAATGCATATTTCATATAATGCATAGAACATGCATGGATATAAATTATAATGTCTAGAACAATAATAAATATATAATTTAATGTTTAGAGCAATCATGAATATATATATATATTTAGTTTGCCAGCTTTTACCTCTGACGAAGTCCCTAGAGACTAGGAACTGAATTTTGCTTGTTAATCCATTTTTTACCATTGCTAAGACATCCAAACATTTCTATGCCAGCTAAACAACAAATGATAAATAGCATCTTCATACCAACTTTGTGCTATGAAAGTCAAACATGGACCCTTTCTAAATCACATTTAAGAAAGATCAATACATGTGAGATGCGTTGCTTGAGAAAAGTAACAAACAACACTAGAAGAGATAGAATACCAAATGAAACCATAAGAAAAATAGTAGGAACAAAACCCTGCCAAGAATATATAGAACAACAACAATTTAAATGGTTTGGCCACCTGGTCAGAATGAATCCTCACCAATCACCATCAAGGGCGTTCTTCTCGAGAATGCATGGAAAAAGACCAAGAGAAAGACCCAGAAGAAGATGGATAGATGCAGTGACAGAGACATGTAACAACAAAGGAAAATCGGAAGGATTTTCAGAGGAATCAACAAAGGAAGTCGGGCCTCGCTGCTGAGACCAAGGTTCGTTGTCGCAGAGAGAAATCATAAATAAAAATCCCAACTGGTGTAGCCGGGATTTGAACCCCCAAACCTCTCTGTCTCGAGGCCGACGTCTTGCCTCGAGACCAACCATTCTCATATATAATATAATGTCTAGAACAATCATGAATATATAAATATAATGTCTACAACAATCATGAATACATAATATAATGTATAGAGCATGCATGAATATATAATATAATGCCTAGAACAATCATGAATATAAAATATAATGTTTAGAGAATGCATAAGTATATAACATGTCTAGAACAATTATGAATATATAATATAATATATAGTAGAGCATGCATGAATATATAATATAATGTATAATCATACAAATATATCGGACCGCATGTCAGGCTGGGTCGATGAGCTAACACATTTTACCCAAACAATTACCATCTCAAGATGGAAGGCAATCTAGCACTGAAAAATACCATAATGATTATTTCTTAGCGGAGAAGTTATAGATAAATCATGAAACATCGTCTCTCCGCCCAATTACGCCTTATAAAAACTAACGTTGTGCTACCAATGCCAGTCCTGGATCAGATGCAAGAACAATAAGAAAAATAACCTCTACGGAGATAAAATGTGTTAAACGATTGACAGGAAACAGAGTGAGAGACAAGATCAGAAATGAAGAAATGAGAAAAAAGCTAGTAATAGCCCCCGCCATAGAGTATATAAAGGAACAACAGATAAAATGGTTTGGCCACGTAACAAGGCAGAAAGATCAAAACACAACAGAACGAGCCTTAACAGACGTTGTTAGAATACCAGACCCAATGGTCGACCAGGAAAAAGATGGATGTATGGAATATTGGAAGCACTAGGAAACATAACAGCAGCAGAGGCGAACAGAAGAACAAAATACCGCAAATTTTATCTCCCCATGACGCTAAAAGACAAATGAGGAAGGAAAGAGGAAGAAGAAAAACGAACGATTAATAGAAACAATTGTTAGGTGAACCCAGATAAAAGAAAAGGAAAAAGAAAACATTATCCGAATGTGTGTTTTTTTTTTATGTTATCCTCGTTGCTTTTAAGATACTTGGTCTCTTGTTCATGAAATACAAAAACAGAACAAATTAAATTTTTCAGAAATCAGTGTGGATTGTATTTTAGTGGTAACTTTTCGTAACAAACAATACGTTTATAAATTGTGAAACCTGAGAATTTTGGGGATACGAAATTACAATTTTTACCCACAAAAGTTTTTTTTAAATGATAAATAAAGCTTCTAATAATCACTTTGATTGTATAAAAAAGAAGCTTGTGTATTTTATGTTTATTGAAAGACACACATGAACAAATAAACTGAAATATCACTGACAAACACCTGTGTCTATGTTATGGTAAAGGCACTTCTATTTTATTAACCTTTGTTTATACGTGGTATCAAAAACCTTCGCAGGTGGTATGAAGTTCGTGATCTGTGCTGTGATAAGACGTTTGTTCAAAGGAATTTTCATCTAATTAATTTGCCAGGAAGTTTTTTTCATAATTAAGTAACTAACTAATTTACAGAAGAGTTTTTTTCATAATTAAGTAACTAACTAATTTACAGAAGAGTTTTTTTCATAATTAAGTAACTAACTAATTTACAGAAGAGTTTTTTTCATAATTAAGTAACTAACTAATTTACAGAAGAGTTTTTTTCATAATTAAGTAACTAACTAATTTACAGAAGAGTTTTTTTTCATAATTAAGTAACTAACTAATTTACAGAAGAGTTTTTTTCATAATTAAGTAACTAACTAATTTACAGAAGAGTTTTTTTCATAATTAAATAATTAATTAGCATACCCAATCAAAGGAAGTATACCAACAAGGATGATAACAAGCGATAACACAAAAAAGAACGAAATATACGTACCAGAAAACAGCAGAAGAGAGGAAGAAATAAATGAAATACTATTTGCAGACGACCAAGTTCTGATACATGAAACAACTGAGGACCTGCAAGAACATATCAACAGGCTAAACAACACTTGTAAACAATACAATATGACGATCAACATAAACAAAACCGAAGTAATGGTAATAGCGAGAAAGAAAGAAACACTATACATCATAATAGATAATACAAATTTGAAGCAAGTAGACAATTTAAATATCCGGGTAGCACGTTAACACAAGACAATAACCATGAGACAGAGATAGATATAAGGTGTAACAAAGCATGCCAAGTTATAGGCCAAGTATCAACACTATTGAAAAACAAAGCAATAACTACGGAAGCAAAAAGGGCAATATACAAATCAATTTTTCTACCAACTCTGTGCTATCAGTGCCAGAATTGGACGCTGGACTCTAGAACAATAAGAAAGATAACGACCACCGAAATGAAATGTGTCAGAAGAATGACAGGAAACAGCTTAAGGGACAGAGTAAGAAACATTGACCTGAGGAAGAAACTCGAGATTGAACCAGCCATCAAATACATAAAGAAACAACAGTTAAATTGGTTCGGCCACATAACAAGACAAAAAGAACTAACAATGACTCAAAGAGCCATAAACAAACGCTACGAAAACGCCAGATTAAGAGGAAGACCGAGAAAGAGATGGATAAAGGGAATACTAGAGTCACTAGGAGGGATAACACCAGAAGAGGCCAACAGAAGAGCAAAGAATCGCAGATTGTATCTCCCCTCGACACCAACGGCAATGGAGGAAAGATAGAAGTGGAAGAGGAAGAAGAAGTAATTAATTAATTAATTCGTCAAAGAGTTGTCCTCATAATTAGCAAAGATATGGTTAGAGAATGAACACAGAAATAAGTAAACTTTGAACTGAAAGACAAAATGCGAACGTCATCAAATGTGAAAACCGTAACCTTAGGTCAAAGAGTCCTGATGTAAGTTATATCGTGATGACCATAATTAAAACTATATTGTAGAAATATTTATGTCTTGGATTTTTGTTTTATCTGCTTATTTGAATTGACTAATGAATGAAGCAGCAGCGTAACCTAATGAGAACCTTGAAGAGCGGTTGCCACCGGCTACAAAATCTGAAAAGAGTAAAGAAAGTAAAGTAATAATAAATATGTAAATAAGAGAGTAGATCGAGAGCGCAATATTTGTTACTTCGTTGGTAACTCACATATATGGTTAAGTATTGGTTGACAGCCCACTACAGGTCGCTGAAATTAAATCAAACACTATTTGAAAAAAAACAAAAAAACATAAATAAATAAAAATAAAACCAAAATGATAAACACTGACATTTTTCCCCAAGCCGTTAATGTGGGTTGAGCTATAAATAAGCACCTGACTTGAAGCAAATTTCGACTTTTAATTGTTTTAATTTCTTATTATTAGCTTATGGGCAATGTGTTGCTAGATTACTGCAAAGCCGGGGTATCTGCGCCTTTCGGCCCGACACATCCGTTTTCAGCATTGGATAGATTTGGATAACGATTATTTACTTGCACAACGGCTATTATTGGCATAATCATTTTTACTTTCAACTTTCAAGAGTTATTTAACGTGTACGAGTGCACACGGGGCCTCTTGTTTTTCGCCGTTTTCCGATATGGAAAACATGGTTGGAAGACATCTGATCTCATAGACCAGGGGGAGGTAACGTCGCGAAAAACCACGGATTCAGTTTTGAAAAATCCATCCGTGATGAGATTTGAACCCTGGACCGTCATGTCCAAAGGCCGAAGTCTAGCGTCTAGACCACCCAGTCACCTTTATTTTAATTTAAAATTCAGTCAATCTTCCTCTTCTTCTTTTCTCTTTTCACTGATACCTAAAAGGTGTCGTGGTTTATATCATTTGTCGTTTTTGAGCTGCTCGAATTGTTTGAATTAGTGATTTTCCTTTGTTGTTACATGTCACTGTCACTGCATCTATCCATCTTCTTCTGGGTCTTCCTCTTGGTCTTTTTCCATGCATTCTCGAGAAGAACGCCCTTGATGGTGATTGGTGAGGATTCATTCTGACCAGGTGGCCATACCATTTAAATTGTTGTTGTTCTAAATATTCTTGGCAGGGTTTTGTTCCTACTATTTTTCTTATGGTTTCATTTGGTATTCTATCTCTTCCTGTGTTGTTTGTTACTTTGCTCAAGCATCGCATCTCACATGTATTTATCTTTCTTAATTGTGATTTAGAAAGGGTCCGTGTTTGAATTTCATAGCACAAAGTTGGTATGAAAATGCTATTTATCATTTGTTGTTTAGCTGGCATAGAAATGTTTGGATGTCTTAGCAGTGGTGAAAGCTGGTATGTGACAGCATTCAGTCAATGACTCCTTTAAAAGTTAACGTTGATGGTTAAAATGTGACTGTTGTGCTTGTACGAGCTGTCCGTAGATTCTCAGTGTTTATCAACGCTCATCTGCATATAAGCACCTGAGCATCTATGCTCAGGTTAATCATTAATCATATGATCAGCTCCACTGCACAGCGATTAAGTCGACAGGTGCACAGTATTTCTCAAAAGATGGCCTCAAAATACGCAGACCGTTGGTTTTGTTATCGGGCGCCTACACGAACTCATAATCTGTTTTCTCCAATGTCATTCTGCTCTCGCATATCAACATCGGGAAGAACAGCTCAAAGACGGGTGCATCATTGTGGAAAGCCCCACCCACAACACGCTGCTACATCATCAATGATGGGAGATTGACTCCACATTTAAAAAAGAAAGTGTAGCAAATAAATAATAACATCCTGATGGGAAAGAAATAAGTGTTAAGTCTTTCATGTGATCAAAGCCCGAAGAAGCATCAACGGCGTCACGCTGGTTGCGTCCATTATAGAAGTCGCTATTTAACACAAGCCAAGACGCGACTGAAAAGAAATATAACAAACATCAAATGCACATAACATATTAAAAAAATTGTATCTGCATGTGTTCTATGTTCTGATGAAAACTTTTATGTGTAGAAGCCTTTGAAGCTAGTATTAGTTCTTCATTTTATTTTTGTTCAGCTTTTTTTTCGTCATTGTGAAATTATCGCTCCACGGCCGATTCATGTGTTTGGTCAGATTATGTAAGACTTTATTGCGGATTGTGACGTAATAGAAGAGCGTTTGCTTCGCCACTCAAGGGTCGGGGGTTCGTTCCAGTGCTGGATACTTCTCAATGAGCTCGGTTTTTAAAATGAGCGACTGGCTCGCCGAGCTAGTGAAGACAGTGATAATAAATATAACTTCGTCACACTACCTTCACATGATGGGGAAATATCACAATGTGATACCTAAATTGTCTCTATTGATTGGTTACTCATTACAGTAACTGAACTCACTATATTACGGTCAAATCTGTAGGTTACCTAGGCCCTGACTACAGTGAGAGGAGAAAATATAAGAGCCACTGTCACCTGACACTCATGTCGTTAGAAGCGACTAAAGGCGTTTGTAACCGTTGCCTGAGCAATTGAGTAGGGCGTACACTAAGCGACCTTGTTAACCTAATTTATTTTTTCGCGTTTTTGGAAATGATGTGACAAATGGCGGAGCGGATATGGATAATTCCTAACTGCAGTGAAACGGGTTTCTTTGATATTCTTCCTCCTCTGCTGCGATCATGACTCTTTCAGTCTAGGATTCCGGACTCTCTCATGAAGGCAGCTGTCTGTTTAGGTGATTCAGTTGCCCCGTATAGCTTCTCTTCCAGGGAGGTGGGTGTGGTCCACATTGTACTTCTCAGGTCTGTGTACTGGAGGCAATCCTGTAGAACATGTTTTGTTATCATGTTGTCCAGTGTACAGTGGCATTGACTGGTAGTACCAATTTTGAGTTTGGTGAACATGTGGTTTCTCATGATATAATGGATTCCCTATATGCGTGTCACCTTTTATTGTTAAGAAATTTATTTTTCTGTTACCTTCTATTGTCGAGACATTTATTTTTCTGTGACCTTTTATTGTCGAGACATTTATTTTTCTGTGACCTTTTATTGTTGAGACATTTATTTTTTTGTTACCTTCTATTGTCGAGACATTTATTTTTTTGTTACCTTCTATTGTCGAGACATTTATTTTTTTGTTACCTTTTATTGTCGAGACATTTATTTTTTTGTTACCTTTTATTGTTGAGACATTTATTTTTTTGTTACCTTCTATTGTCGAGACATTTATTTTTCTGTGACCTTTTATTGTTGAAACATTTATTTTTTTGTTACCTTCTATTGTCGAGACATTTATTTTTCTGTGACCTTTTATTGTTGAGACATTTATTTTTCTGTGACCTTTTATTGTTGAGACATTTATTTTTCTGTGACCTTTTATTGTTGAGACATTTATTTCTTTACCAACGGCGGTAACAGAGCTATGGTCCCAAATTGCCTGTATCATTCTTCTTCTCCCCCTGTTTGTTTCTATGGCGGAGCGGATATGGATAATTTCTAACTGCAGTGGAACAGGTTTCGTTGATATAATGGATCCCCTATATGCGATCCAGCAGATGGTTCAAAATATGCATATTGCTATTTCCGACAGCTCCTTGGTTAATATTTAAACCATATCCTTTTGGTCAATACATCTGAATCGTGGTCACATTGATAACTGTTCCCTCATCAGCACCAAAGTTATTGTCCACGTGGGAACATTGATAACTGTTCCCTCATCAGCACCAAAATTATTGTCCACGTGGGAACATTGATAACTGTTCCCTCATCAGCACCAAAGTTATTGTCCACGTGGTCACATTGATAACTGTTCCCTCATCAGCACCAAAGTTATTGTCCACGTGGTCACATTGATCACTGTTCCCTCATCAGCACCAAAGTTATTGTCCACGTGGTCACATTGATAACTGTTCCCTCATCAGCACCAAAGTTATTGTCCACGTGGGAACATTGATAACTGTTCCCTCATCAGCACCAAAGTTATTGTCCACGTGGTCACATTGATAACTGTTCCCTCATCAGCACCAAAGTTATTGTCCACGTGGGAACAGTGAGACATACACAATACCTGTCCAACTCCAAGGTTCCCTCAAATCAAGCTCTATCCATGAACGAGAGGTTGGCATCGATCTAGATTTACGGCTTCTGGTCACCCCGGCCTTAAATGGGCAGGATATTTCATTTTCTGAGAAGAAAATACAGATCTGAACTAATGCTGACCACTTTGGCCAAAAGTGTTCCATTAAACTAACACCATATTCCTAACAACCACATCGGGTTTCTTCTTTTTCCTTCATAAACTCAATGACTTCAATTACCTCGAACAGCAATAATACAAGACATTCAACCGAGGTCTGGTACAGAAATATAACTACACAAACATTTGTAGACATTCAACCGAGGTCTGGTACAGAAATATAACTACACAAACATTTGTAGACATTCAACCGAGGTCTGGGGTAGAAATATAACTACACAAACATTTGTAGACATTCAACCGAGGTCTGGGGTAGAAATATAACTACACAAACATTTGTAGACATTCAACCGAGGTCTGGTACAGAAATATAACTACACAAACATTTGTAGACATTCAACCGAGGTCTGGGATAGAAATATAACTACACAAACATTTGTAGACATTCAACCGAGGTCTGGGGTAGAAATATAACTACACAAACATTTGTAGACATTCAACCGAGGTCTGGGGCAGAAATATAACTACACAAACATTTGTAGACATTCAACCAAGGTCTGGGGCAGAAATATAACTACACAAACATTTGTAGACATTCAACCGAGGTCTGGTACAGAAATATAACTACACAAACATTTGTAGACATTCAACCGAGGTCTGGTGTAGAAATATAACTACACAAACATTTGTAGACATTCAACCGAGGTCTGGGGTAGAAATATAACTACACAAACATGTGTAGACATTCAACCGAGGTCTGGTACAGAAATATAACTACACAAACATTTGTAGACATTCAACCGAGGTCTGGGGTAGAAATATAACTACACAAACATTTGTAGACATTCAACCGAGGTCTGGGGTAGAAATATAACTACACAAACATTTGTAGACATTCAACCGATGTCTGGTACAGAAATATAACTACACAAACATTTGTAGACATTCAATCGAGGTATGGGGTAGAAATATAACTACACAAACATGTGTAGACATTCAACCGAGGTCTGGGGTAGAAATATAACTACACAAATATTAGTAGACATTCAACCGAGGTCTGGCACAGAAATATAACCACACACACATTTGTAGACATTCAACCGTAGTCTGGTACAGAAATATAACTACACAAACATGTGTAGACATTTAACCGAGTACTGGTACATATATATATAACTATATAATATAAACATTTGTAGACATTCAACCGAGGTCTGGGGCAGAAATATAACTACACAAACATTTTTAGACATTCAACCGAGGTCTGGGGTAGAAATATAACTACAAAAACATTTGTAGACATTCAACCGTAGTCTGGTACAGAAATATAACTACACAAACATGTGTAGACATTTATCCGAGTACTGGTACATATATATAACTGCACAAACATTTGTAGACATTCAACCGAGGTCTGGGGCAGAAATATAACTACACAAACATTTGTAGACATTCAACCGAGGTCTGGGGCAGAAATATAACTACACAAACATTTGTAGACATTCAACCGAGGTCTGGGGCAGAAATATAACTACACAAACATTTGTAGACATTCAACTGAGGTCTGTGGTAGAAATATAACTACACAAACATTTGTAGACATTCAACCGATGTCTGTGGTAGAAATATAACTACACAAACATTTGTAGACATTCAACCGAGGTCTGGTACATATATATAACTACACAAACTTGTGTAGACATTCAACCGAGGTCTGGTACACAAACATTTGTAGATAACTACTTGAGGAAGAAAAACTGAACAGAAGATGGAAATTATAAGATCAGAATGGTTTACGCAGAAGTAGATGAAGGGAAAGAAGATGGGAAAAAAGAAAAGGAAGGATAAGAAAAAAGGAGAGAGGATGAAGAAGATAAGAATATCCAGATGTCTTGGAAAGAACAAAACAAGGGTCTGTCGAGCACCAGGTTATAAATAGAAGTTGATGAGAGACTGAATATATACGCTAAGAAAGTCGAATGCTAAAATTGCAAGAATGTCATTGCTTTGGAACCCACCGTGAAATTGAAGAACCTGGAATACACGGAGGGAAGAAGTCATAACAACTATCAAGAACTTAGACTGAAAAGAAGAGGAGAAAATGATAAAGAACAGGGATGGATGGCGCGATCTTGTATGTGGCACTTGCTCCAAACGGGGATCTAAATAAACTTTATTGATTGAGTGATGGTCATTCTTCTTTACAGAAGAATGTTGAGAAACCATGGACAGCTAAGAAGAGTAATGAAGAGGTTCTGAGAGAGGTCAAAGCAAAAAGAGAGCTAATTTCCAATGTTAGGAAGAGACAATCATCATTTTTTGGCTATGTAATGAGAAGAGAACAACTTGAATATATTGTAACAACTGGAAAAATTGAGGGACGAAGATATAGCGGGAAGCAAAGAGAAAAAATAACAGACAGCTTAAGAGAATGGCTTGGCAGAAGGTCAACAACAGAAATGATAAATAGATGCCGAGATCGAAAGTTGTGGAGAGACATGATCACCTACGCCAGCAGGCCCAGTACTTGATGATGATGATGGCACAGAATAGAAAATATATACTTAGAAATAAAAAAAAAAGATATGAGGAAATTCATCTAACACATCTAAAAAGAATAAGAGATTTCTTCATTGTAAATGTAAAGTCTGGCCCGGTAAATGAGAAGTAAAACCTGGTCAACATGCAAGAGCAAAAGTGGAGATAGGAGAGATGTTCTTTAAAACAACAAGATGTGAAGAACATCAGAACGAGTGAAAGCCAGTAACGAAAACATTCGAAGTGAGGACAAGACAAATAGAAGCTCTGTTACCAATATCAAGGATATTCTTCATGCTAGATATGTAGTAACAAGGAAACACATAGAAGAATAACAGCCAGTGAATTAAGGAAAACATAAACAGAGGAAAACATAAACAGAGGAAAACAGAATATCCACACTAAATATTTTAAGAGAAGAAGGTAAGTAAAAAAAAAAGTAAAGAGCCCCCGTCACGCCAAGTGGCGTATAGGGAATATGGTGTTAGTAACCATACATTTTACAGACCTTCGGCACATGATTTTTGGGGTAATGTGGTCGGTATTACGCCCGTGCAAGAGAAGAATGTGGTAGAAATTAAACTGATAAATTGATAACCAATCATTTTTTTTATTGTGGTCGTGGTGGTGATGTTGTCTGCACGTTTTTGTACTATGGGACTTTGGTGAATAAATATAGAAACAACATTTTGAAATGATGATCTGAGAATTATAGCGGATACAACATCAGGTCTTGGCTATTTAAAACGAAGAACAAAATTCTGGATACATCTGGCCATAATGAAATAAAGCCAACCTGCAGCTCGAGCATACTACATGAAAACATCAGGCCTCACAGCGAAATGAAACCCAGAAACAAACAAATAAACATTAAGTCAATTCGATATGACCGCATTTTTCTATCGGGGTGAAACTAAACTCTGACACGAACACCTCATGACGACTGCACTGGGCAAGCGACCTTTATTCTCCGATCCTAAAATTCCTTCCAGCTGACCGCAGTGATGGGAGTATCCCGTATAGAGAGAAATATTGGAATAACAACCAGACTTCCTGTGCATACTGCAAACCACAACACAACGCAGACACGCCCACTTAACGTCCTTTTAAGGACGGATGACGGAGAGGAATTCTACAGTCTACGAATACTCTAGAATACTTTAGTCATCGGGCGAACGCAAGCAAGCAAGCAAGACTTCCGGGGCGTTACCGTGCTGGCAAAACAACGCATTTTTTGCGATAGGAGTACAATTTAAATTATAAATGAATTTCATTGCATGAAGTAAAAAGAAATTCAAGTTTTCTTGTGTGTTATTTCGAGCGGATTTATTTGTGATCAAATTCCAACGGAAACAGTTATCACTAATTTAGACAGTTCGAGCAGCTCAAGAGCGAGAAATGATATAAACCACAACACCTTTTAGGTATCAGTGAGAAAGAGAACAGAAAGAAGAAAGAAGAACAATCGGAGGTAATAATATAAGTAATCTACGATATGCTGATGATACAGTCTTAATCGCTAAGAGTGAAAATGAGTTACAAGAAATGTTAGACATTATAGTGAAAGAAAGCAAAAATAACGGACTCAGCCTTAATAGCAAAAAGACAAGTTATGGTAACAACAAAGAAAAAGACATCCCCTCAGTGCAAAATAAAGGCAAGTGGAAAAATATTAAAACACGTAATTGAATTTAAATATTTGTGAACTTTGTTAACCTCAGACGGAAGATGTACAACATAGGTGAGATGCAGAATGGCTCAGGCAAGAGCAGCTTTCCAAAACTTGAGGAAGATACTTTGCAATTCATTTTTGACAATATAAACAAGACAAAGAGTTTTTAAATGTTATGTAGAGTCAGTCTTAACATAGGGATGTGAATCATGGACAACAGGACAACAGACAAGAAAATCACTGGAGTCTGTAGAAATGTGGTTTTACAGAAGAATGTTGAGAATACCATAGGCAGCTAAGAAGAGTAATGAAACGTTCTGATAGTGGCCAACGCAAAAAAAG